>BOSO01005883.1:0-27454 GCA_018403395.1 Gorsachius goisagi
CATTCGGTCTGGATTGTTCACTAAGTGTCCTTGATTCTCCAGCTATCCCACAAGTTACAATCTCCTGGTTTTGCTCAGACATTTCTAAGCCAAGTCTCATAACATTAATGAACTGACATTGAAAGAGATACTTTATTAAAAAAAAAATCTGCTAAAAATTTATGCCAGAAAAAATTATATTTTTCAATACAAAGTTTCCCATCATTCCCACTTGCTATAGAGTCTCTGCTTGCTGCCTGCAGAAATTTGTTCCTCATCACAATCACATGAACTCCAAGCTACTCAAATGATTGCATTTATTGAAATGCATGAGCCTGCTTCGAGTCAGTTAGTGCATGTTTCTAAGAGAAGCCCTAGAAGTCATGCCTTGTATTCCAGACACGACATCAAAGGAATTTGACTAGAGCTTTAAAATACAGTATCAGAAAGTCAAGTAATAGTAACCTTGACAAAGAGCCAACACTAAAAAAAGCAAGAGCACATTTGTAGGTCCCTGTAGTGCTGGGGGGTAGGCAGGGGAGGAAGAGGTGCAATGGAGCATAGTCATTTATCTCAATTACTGTCTACTTTTCCTAAATCAGTTTTGACAAGAATTACATTTCATAATATCAACTATTCTCTCAGCCTTGTTGGGTTAGTTCTCTCTCTCCATATTAAGAAAATCATTGATGTCTCCCTAAACCACACTTCCTGCTGCCACTGACAAAGACCAAACCCTGGGCTGGGTGGACAATCAACACCCACAAGTGGTGTTCTCACAAAAGACCAACAAGTGGTGTTTTTCCCACTGAGCACTGGAGTCCCCCATAAGGAAGGTGTTTTTTCCTTGGGAAGTTCACAGGTATGAGGAAAACATATGTCCCATGCACAGCCAGGAGGCCTTATCTGCAAATGATTCACATGATTTTAACACTGAATAAACATACAGTAATAGAAAAAGCAGGAATAGAGCAGAGATCATTTCTGCCTAGGCAGTTTTCTTTAAATAGAAAAAAATAGCTTTCAATTTGCTATTGTAAATTGTTAAAAATATTATCTTACCTCAAATACATGGTTACCCTTTCTTGACATCTTTGCCCTTAGTGGAGTTATGGGACTTATAAGCTATTGCATATTTGATTGCTTCCATATACAAAGAAATAAAACATTTTATGTCTTCTATAAGTGACAGAATTCTAACCTAAAGAGAATTACTCATGAATTAGACTATTTTGCTAAATGAGGGAACATACCTTTCTACAGTGATGCTACCAGGAACACAGCAATAAAGAAACCGTAACTTCACACTGAAAAAAAATAAAAACACTTTAAAATCTTGTTGCAAAAAGAGAAAGATATCACAGCACCCCATATGTTATAGCACCACCTTGAAAATACCATTTGGTTCTCTTTCTGTCTTTCAATTTCTTAACTTCTGAAGGTCCATCCTGAAGTACAAATACTAACAGCCACAATCATTCTTCAATTTGCTTTGCCTTTAACATGACATTTTTCAACAGAGAAAAGCTTATAGCTTTGCCTTAGCCTTTCCATGCTTTAAATATTCAAGCATTCCCATGATCAGAAGATCTTCAATGACAATTTGTTTTGTTTATTTAAATTTAGCCCCTACAGGGAAGAGACTTTTTCCTGCCATTGGGTTTTTCATTTGTAGAGGCTAGAAAAGAATAAGATACATAACCTTATGTCCAGCTAGTGCTAGGAACTTCAATTTCTCCTTTTAACCACATCAGTTATCATGTTCCAATGAGTGAGAGTGAAAATACTTTTCACTTGAGAGTTTTCCATTTGTTTGTTATCTAGATCTTCATAATTCAACAGAGCCCCAGTGTTTTAGAAGAACAAGATCCAAAATAATGTCGCTGAAGAAGAAATTATGGCCATTCCCGCCTTTGTTTCAATGCTTTTCAGAGCCTGTTTAATATTTCATAACCAGTGTCACCCAATCTTAAAATATACTCTGCTTTAAAGGAGTTTAGTTATCCAATTAACTTACTTTGGGCATTAAATGTTAAATGGCAAAGAGAGACAAGAGTTTTATTCAACAATAGAAAATTAGAAAAGATTTTTAAATGTGTTCTGTGTATACACTATATCTACACACACTATGTGTATTTTTAAATGTTATATATATGTACACTATATATATAGTTCATAGGCTATATTTCAATATTTTCTTAGTGTGAATTAGACATTCAAAGTTATCACAGCACTAATAAATGGAGATGACAAACTTCTTAGTTGTTTGCATTCATGCTTTCCTGCGCCCTCATTGGCTCTTATGAGCCTGTGCAAGATACTTTTGGAAAGATCACATAGTTCAATATCTGGTCTTTCCCTTCATTTTGAGACAATTCTCATATTTAATTATATTCACCAGAAGACATTTAGATTTGTACATCTCAACCCATATAAATTAAAAAAATAAGAAGGAAAACATAGCAGCATTCTTTGTCCCCTCCAGCTTCTTATCCCTCTCAATTGCCTTTCTGTGATTCAGTGTTCTCTGCCAGTGTTAAACCTTCCCACAAGGACTGCAGTTTTCCTCCTAAATATTCCAGCATCACCTAAAGTCCTATACTTTCAACGGTTCATCAGGTGGAACTTTAATTAAATTTAACTTTAGTACGGTTTATATTTCTTAAAACTACTTGCTCCGTGGAAAAAAATGTATCATTTCCAACACAGAAAGAAAAGCCAGTTCAAGGAAAAAATAGCAAAGTACAAAAAGCAAAATCTATGTGGAAAGACAAAACTGCTTCTTGTACACAACCTGACGATAAAAATCTAAAATCTAAATATGAAACATAAATAGCATCTATTTCAGTAGTACTACACCCTTGACAAGGAACTTTGTATAAAACAGCGCATTTCACAGTCTGCCTTGCCGTATTTCCTACATCATTATGTCACACTGTTTAGAATTTCTGAGTTTTATTATAGAAGAAAATGGGCCAAAAAACATGCATATGCATCACTAATTTCTCTCACGTGGACTATGGTTCTCATTACTGTTATTCATGATTCCCAGACAGGAACTATTACAGTAGTCAGATATCAAGAGGCGTGTAAAAAGCCATGTCAATACTTGCCAGTCACAGAAAAATAAACAGAAATTATACTGAATTGGTTTTGAAGAATCAACAAATCGGTAATATTTCATGCAGCAGAAAATTCTTGTTCACTGGTTATTGGCGCAAGATTCCTGAACTACGAAGCTGGAAAGACAACAAAAGGTAGTCTGGAAATGCCAGATGAACCAGACAAGTACTTTCAGTGATGTGCTTGACTGTCTCCAGAACTGAAAGCTAATGCCAGTGGCATAGATGAAATAAAAAGTGCCTTATATTAGCTGCTAATCTAACTCCATTGAAGCCAATTAGTTAAACTAATCTGAATTTGCTCCAAGGTTTTGTCACTTCAGCCTTGTTTTTTTAATAGATCAAACATTATTAAAGAGAGAATTCAATAAAGTTACTGTGGGGTTATTTGGGACATATTAAAAAGAAATTCATATGATACTAACAGATGACAGCTCACAAGTTTGTTCTTTCATTTAAAAAATGCATAACATCCTCCAACCAAAGAAAAGTCAAGGAAGATCATCTGAATTCATAAATTTGCTAAGTTTATAAAATAGATTTTATGCTCATAGTACGACACAGACTGAAAATTTTTGGATTACTTGAATTAATTCACATAGAAAAAAATTATAAGGTTACAATTCTGAAAAGCTTTAAAGCACAACTGAAAATATGTTAGAGAAATTAGGGGGGTTGTTCAGTTGGTTAAAGACTGATCATGAAGTTACAAGCTAACCTTTTCTTTTTCCCATAAATTAAAGAGGGGGGGAAAAATAATTGACCTGAAAAAAGTCACCATGAAAAAAGACACAAACATTGAAATACGTAGAATCTGCTGCAATTATAGTTATCCCAGACTGCTGGGTGCTGGGCAGAGAGAGCCCCCCCTGCAATTACTTCATATGGTTACCTCTAGCAAATCTGTGGGGATGGGGCAGTGTTCAAAGATTATTTTGCAGACTATATGTACCAATAAAAAAAAATCTCCTTTTCTGCCATATCACCAATGATATAAACTGGTATTTCAGTTTGACAGTTTGGTTTACTTCTTCAAACCTCACATCCACAAAACGGGTAACTGAAGAATAAATGCTTGTGTCTACTCTGCTTCTTTTCCACGTCTCTGACAGTAATGTGATCATGGTCAGACAGTGTGGACATAAATGGAAATCCTAACTAATGGTCATGAAAAGATTAAAATCCTTCAACTGTTACTTTTACGTTTTAGTGAGATTTTCCAGTACAGCTCTTATTCCTATTCTTGAACTCTAAGAGATGAATTGAAAAGGGAAAACTCAAACATGAGGTCTTTGACCCGAATTGTTTGCAGGTAGTTACGATACCTAAAGTCCACATTAATGGGTACAGTACTATTTCTTTCAAACACTACCTGATAATGAATGTTTGATGGTACTTGCAACTCTAACAGAAAGGTTCAGTGTGAGGACTCTAATTCTGCTCAAAAGCCATAGTTACTGCTATCACGGGGGCAGGCAGGGAGGGGAGAGTTTAAATACGCTTTTTGTTGCAATGAACAGCAACGAGTTTGGTACCTCCTACAGACAGACAAGCTCATTATTCAGAAGAGCTCAGCAAAGCAATGCTGTTTTAAAGTTCAGTGACTCTGAGCAATGGTCAATACAATGTGGAATTACTGCAATAAAAAGGAAAGATGACCTGACTCAAGCATGCCTAGAAAACATCTCAAAGTTCAGAACCTCTTCTAGCTCATCCACCTGGACAAGGTAATTTCTCTGCCAAGTGGCCCAGAGCTAGCCAAGGGCAGAAGCCGTTCCCGCAGAGGGGCTGTATTAGATCTCTGCAGGTCTGAGCATCTTAACCCAAGCTTTATTGACTTTTGTAAGTCCACTTTATTTTCTTCTGAGAACAACTGGAGGTTGGATTTGGTTTGCTCATTAATGTATAACTTCTAGTAATGCTATCAGTGAAGATCTTTCATTTATAATCATTGGAGGTTTCATGATCTTATCTGAGAGCATAAAATTGAGATTTCTTCAGAGTCATTTTCACTTCCACATTTTCATTAACAACCTCCATTGGGAGCATAGGGTTTTCAGTAGTTCTACTCTGCAAACAGGGTATGGATCTACAACAATTGCCTCCTACATATCCAAAACATTTTCATGCAGGAGCCAAAACTAATATTATTAAAACTATAATAATGTCTTTATCTGAATACTTTCTGTATTTCCTACAGCTATTTGCTCCACATACAGAAATGGTTTTCCCATCCCAACAATTCCACAAAGATCCAGTTAATGCCATTCACTAATGACTGTCTCCCTGACCTTTCTTACCTGCATTAACTTCTCCTGATTTAGTCTGCATTTTCATATGCTGAAACACCTAGGAGGTATGCAGTAGTGGCTATAAATAGCCATTTCCAATTATTCTTTCTCTGACCTTTCTGTCTCATTCTTGCCAATGTTCCCTCTCAGGGCAGCCAAGTGACAATTTTGTCAGTAGCTTTTTGGATGTACTCTCTTCTCTCATTTATACTCTTCTGGCTTTTTCCTATGCAAAAAAATCAAAGTAAACCTTTCCAATTAAATTATACATATTCCTTTTGTTAATCAAGAACTAGTGTTCCACATGCAGCTTCCAAATTATAGCTTATATATTTAACTACTGTATACAGCCTCATAAAGTTCCTCCACCTTTGCTCCTTTTCCACCCTGCTACACTCTTTATATCCCTGCTTTGTATGGCCAGAAAGAAATTCAGGACTACTGTAATATTTTACAGTTTCTATTCATTAACAACTATTAGTTTATGCTTATTTGTCTAAAATTTCCCCTACTTTGTTTTCTAAGAAAAAGTATTTTAGAGTTAAACATACAAGTGCATAGATAAATCAGTGAAAATCACTATCCTCCCAGCTCTTGCAAGAGGATCCTGAGGAGAAAAAGACCTGGAAGCCATAGCTTGCAATTAGAAGTGTACTACTTTAAAATATTCAACACATATAAAACCTCAAAATAAACCAGTGTTTTCCACTGCAAGCACTGCCTGATCTGTTTTCTGACTTCAGCACAATAAAAGTAACAATGCAATATTCTTGAATAAGAGCTTAAAAACAGAGGAGTAAAATTATTTGCAAATGTTTATACACAGAGCTATAAAGTGTAACTCCTGCAAACCTAATCATCAAAACCCATCCCTACTATAAAACTATACTACAGTCATCCTTTTTAGTGGAAAACTTAATCAACATTTGAAGCATGAAAGAGACATCAACTTTGAACCACTTAACATGTTTGGAACAGTCATGTAAGCAGAAGTCAGAAATATGCACTGCATATTATGTTTATTGTACAATTTTTTGAAATCTCTGACTTCAAGCCCTGTAGTAGTGAAATAAACAGAATGGGAGACCTTCCACAAAACCAAAGGTGTTACATGGGTTTATGCTAGTGATTCATAGAAAAGGTTCCTTTTATTGGGAGAGGTAACAGCCCAACAAGACCTCAGGGAATACATAAAAGAGATGACATTCTGCCCAAGGAGTAAAGCCAGAGGCCTTGACATTTTCTCATCATTAAGATTTCATAGAGCCATTTGTAAAAGCCAGGGACACCAGTTCTTGCATGCTGGCCCAGCTCCAATTTTTGTAATTACTCCCTGACAGCTTAAATTCCCTTTTGACTTTGAAATATCTTCCTGTTCTTTGTACAAAATCCCTACCACTTTTTCTTTACTCAGTATATCTGCTTTTTGTGGAGGTTCAGACTTGTATACCTTGACTTCAAGATCAAAAATAAGCTTTGTTGCTTTGTACCCCTCTCGCTACTGGAAAGGCCATAATGGTAGTTGATGCATAACCTGTTCTGGTTTCTCACTAAAGGATGACCCATGGAGTGCCAGTGAAACCAGAAAGTGCTCTCAGTCACACTCAAATGATTTCCATTAAAGCAGTGTGTTAAATTTACTCCTAACAGTTCATTCTGGGGAAGCAGGACTCTAAATGAAAGGAGCAATAAGGAAAACAAAGCCTCCAAAATATTTGAAGCTTAATTCCCAGAGCAGGAAGGCATAGGAAGAAGGACTTGAGGACCTGGGCTGCAAAGCAGAGGGAGAAAGGCTTGACCTTCAGTTTGGTCCCAGTCCATGATGCTTCCAATGGGCTTGTAAGGAAGAAAATAATCTTTTAATAAATGCTAATACGTGAACTTAAATTACAAATAACAGTTTACTAAGGTAACCTAAGCAGGCTGGTTAAAGGCTGTGTACTGCAAATACAGTTGTTACAGAGCAAATTTTTTTCTTGTTTTTTCTTCAAGCCTTGTGCCTTCCTAATGCTGTTTTGAGATTTGTATTTCTTCTGTCCATCCTTCCAGCCTCCTTCATAGAGTTGCTTTAAAAATCCATGTACAGAGGCTTTGCTACTGGCACACAGAGCTTTGGAATCAAAACTCCAAACTCTTCCAGACATAACTACAGCAGAAGTACATGCAAGTTTGGACATAATTATATTTATTGTACTTGTGATTTTGTTTGGGTTTTAATACTAAATTTAATGAAAGTAATATTTGCCATGCAAAATCCTGCAAGCAGAAAGAGAAGTCCAGGAACTACCATGAAGTTCTGCTTTGCTCTTTGGCCCCACAGCAGACAGGGCCTGGATAATCACCATGTGCTGCTAGATTTCACTGGAAAATTTTAATTTGCAGATAGTGAATTTGGAGTTGCTTACATTTGATGCAAAACACTCTACTCCTGAAACACTTCTGCATAGATCTGGAAGTCACCTGCTCCACACAGCAGTAACCCACTTTGCTTTAACAACAGCCCTTACACTTATGACTATGAGATGTTCAGTTAATCTATAGCACCTCTGTGAAGGAAATAAATGTTTTACAGACAAAAATATGGTAAAAATATTAAAGATCGCTCTTTACTGCTTTGCACAGTATCTTGCAGTATGTAGTGTCTCCTCTGCAGTCATCAGAATTACTCCCAGCACAAGAAAGCATCTGAGCTTGAGGCGGTCCTACATGGCTGGCCAAGGTCATACAGCACATCTGTGACCAAGATGGGCAGAGAGCCCAAACCTCTTCCAACTTCTGCCTCCTCTCACTATGACACTCAAAGTCTTCAGAGCTCTTTAAAATATTGCTACAGCATATTAATTTCTAAAATATTTGGGATAATGTATATTCTACAATGGTATGTATACAAAATATGAGTCATAACAAGAAGACAGAAAGACCATTCACAGGGGGCGCTGGAGTTAGAAGCAATAACACTGCTTAACAACAAGTAGCTCTGTGTCACAGTCATCTTAATAGCAGAGCACTCTGGCAAGGCCATTTGACCAAAGGACGTGAACTCCAGAAGGACTGCACAGCACATGATAGGGGTCCGTGCAGCCTTCTCAGGAGCCTGGGAATCCCACACATTCACAGAAGACTTTGCAATAACACAATTCAGGAGTCTCTGTACAGTTGCACATTATTTGTGAAGTCTCCTCGTTGACTCAGATATATACAGTTACAAAGGGTTATAAGGAAAAATCCTTAAATAATTATTTTTTATGCTCCTTCTTGAATACACACTTTGGGGCTATCTAATGCTAGAGACATACTATCTTGTTCCCCTTGAAATGCCAGTCTGCATCTATTGCAGTCCGATGCTTTGGCTCGTGGCCAGGACACTTCTGTCAGCTGCATCCACTGTTTGGATCTTCGCTTTTCACCTTTTAACTTCACTTCTTCCCCCGCACCAATAACTTCAAACAATGTTTTTCTATGACTTCCAGTGCTGAAATAATCTTGGGATTTCTTGCAACTTCCTACCTAGGAGAAATATGTCCCACAGCCCCCACATCTTTATTGCTCTTAGACAGCAACATGAAGTGAAGAACACTGCAGGCAGAATTGTAACAGCCCAGATTATCTGCTTCTGCTAACTGCAGGCAAGAGGGAAAGAGCCCACAATGTGTGGCTGCTAAGCCATAATTATTGTGCAGAGGTTTTATTCCCATTGTTCAATGATGAAGGACTCTGGACATTCTCTCTCAGGGAATATTAACAGCTAAAGAGCAGCTGAAGAGCAACACCAAGAATTTATCAAAATAGCTGAATTATAAACCGTTTCTGCAGAGCAAGTCCCCCTCTTCACACCTCCCTGTGTTGGTAGTGAGTGCAAGGAAGTTTTCACATTTTTGACACCTGAGGTTGCTAGACAGTATAACACAAGGAACATTACTCAACATTTCTCTATGGGCTGCCATACTGAAAGGGGTACAGCTGTTATCTTTCATTTGACTCCTAGTATATACCTTCTTTAATAAGAGATTTAAGGGGTGGGGAAGTCACCGAAAAGGAGCACCTGAGAGAATTAATTGCCTGCCAGTAACCTCAGCTGTTCCAGGTGTGCTGCTCATGCGATTTTATTTCCTCTTCTCCTTGCCAACTCCACAAGCTGAAGACAGTACCATCCGCCCCATCCCCACACATCAACAAATAAGACTTTTTGCGTATTTTAAGACAGTCTCACTCAAGGACTTTGTCACCAGAAGCTATTTTCTTCTGCAGCCTTACATAGGTGACAAGTTTCTTTCAGTTGAAATACTATTAAAAGGTACAGTTTGCCTCAGACACCTGTTTATTTTTGTCTCTGACATTGCATTCTGCCATGCAAACCAGAATAAAAGACAGTATTTCCGTGGCACTGACCAGCAGTACTGACAGAGTGTTGGGTAACTAAACAAACATTGGTGTAGTCGCTGACTTATAAACATAATTACAACTAATCAATTACATAGTGAATTAGATATCTCCACAACTAGGCTCAGTGAAGGCCCCTTAATTATCTTTGGCATCTGCAGCAAACAGCTCCTGCACTACGTGTTCCTCATTCCCATCAGTGTAACTTTACACACTTTTGGTTTTCATAAAACAAAAGTTACCACGTCAGCGTCTCTGTGAACTTGTGAACAACAAAGTGAGCTAGCATGCAGCACCAGGGGTTAAGAGCAAATCTTCCTGGAGACAGTGTAAGCAGAGCTCACATCAGCCATGCAGCCAGCTCACCAGGGCATCTCTCTTGATGATGGCTGTTTTATTTCAGAAAATTGGCAATGCATATAACTCTACCTCACTTGTCAAAAGAAAGGTTACCTTAAAAAAAAAATCAGTATTCTTACGAAAGTATGAAACTAAAACAAACATACCTGTTTCAGCATTATTCAGAACACAAAAAGAATCAAAGGTTCATTAAATTAAAATTGACTGTGATTTCATTCTTTCATACAGACTAGCATGGTTGTTGGCTCTGTTAAACATCATCATTCAATGCATTAATTATTAATTTAATTAATTCAGAATAACAATATCCGAGTGGATAAAGGTCAGTAATTCAGCAACTAAATTTGAGAGAAAATTAAGCAAAGCAATAGAACGCCATAGTTCAGACAAAAAGTATGACTCTTTTACTGGAGTGACCCACGCTCCCAGGGCTGCGCCAGACACTCTGCATTCTGAAAACGTCATTGTGTAACAATGCAGCTCACTCAGCTGCCTGTAAAAATCCACCAGAAGGAACCTTTGGGGAAAATTCAGTCATGATGGATATACGCAATCACTAATTCCATATTTTTTCCATCGCATACTTCCAGACCTTTGGAACATGGCCATTGTTTTTGAATATTCTGCAGTATGCCACAGCATATAAAAGTATTGCAATTTGAAGTAATTGTCCTCTGAAAATAGGGCTGTGTATATTACTTTCACTTTCTTTTTTAATATTTATAACTGTGTCACTAGTGCACTGTAGTGTAGATGAATGATCTGTATTTCATATTGATCTTGGGCAACTCAGCAAAGGGTTTCTTTAACCTATAATTAAAATTAAAACCTTTAGGGGAGCTATTAATCTGACAGTTTTCTTCCTGCTGCCCTCTGCTAGTAATTAAGTTCTGCTAGCTCTTTCAATTTTTATATGGACTTGGTTTATTATAATTTTTTCAAGTTTGTTGCCACAAAACACCAGAGGCTCATATGACAACAACTTCCATTTTAAAAAACCCTGTACAGTAATACTGATAATGCATTTAAACTATTTGCTATTACCAAGCTGTATTCTATGAAAATCTGCACTGCATATCCACCTGTCTTTACACTATACCTATTACATGTAAAAGCTACAGTTTGCAGAAAGAGGAATGTAGATTTCACCATTCTGAATTCCATTTTGTTAGTTTCAAACTGCCTGGTAAAGGATTGACACCACAAAACACCACCTAGTTATAACTTTGCAGTCAGACATGTGCTGACCAAGCCTCAATATGTTTTGTGCAAGAGTATTCCTTCTGTACTGCCCCAATGGGACTAATGCTGATCTTTGTATTAATAACACTTTCCATCCAAAGAGCTCAGAGCACTTCTGTAGGGCTGAGCATAATTATCCCCATTTCCCAGGTGGACCAGGTACTCCCATGACTTGCCCAAGACCCAATTCTAAAGAAACAAATGTTTCTCTAGATTTTCAATGAACCTTTTCACATTAGACTAGTTAATATGCAGAAACACCACCAGCAAAACATCTCACTAATGTCAAAAAAGCAGGCTATTGAACTCCCTTGCTGCCTAAAAAAATATTTGACTTTCATCTCTGCTTGTGAAATCAGAAAACGTTAGTTCACAATAGCGAAATCTAGCACTCGGGTCTTTCCATATTAGAATGGGAGCCTGGGAGGAAAACATGGTAAGAACAGCTCTGCAGCAGCTCACCCCTGTGATTAGGGCAGGGGCATCCGGTACTTGATGCTGCAGGTCTTGCTAGAGTGAATAACTACAAAGCAGCTACCAGCCTTTCCCAAACCTGTCATTAATTGTAACCATAGGACTTAAAAAATTAATAGTAAAGACAGGATCTGAATAATCTCCTGCTGTGTTACATAGTTTCTCCAAATGGTTCTCAACAACTAGCCTGCAAAATGCTATAGGAGAGACAAAAATTATTTTAGTTAAACAGCCAGAGAAACACAAAGGCTCATAGCTAAAAAGCAAGCAAATCACTGAGCTGCTGCATTTCAGTGAGCATCTAGAATTTCAGCCCACACTACATTTTTTTTTGTCAGTACAGATAAAGAAACATTAAAGAGTTCAGATTTTAGCCAGATTTAGAGTGTCAAACCCTGGAGCTAAAATGTTCAATGTCATCAACATTCTTCCCACTTTTACAACATTTATTTGAATGCAAGACAAACCTAAAGGCTCTAACAGGCACTCAAGCAAAATAAAGTAGGTATTTAGAAAAAGTCATTGGCATGCCTTTTCATGCCATACTAAGAGGTTAAATATATGCCCATGGGTAACACAATTAGTCAAAACAATTCTGATATCAAGAAAATAAATTTCTCTTTCATCTTAACCAGAAGAACATGGAAGTTAATGTGTATTATCCAGGAGGGAAGGTCGTAATTTTAAAATGTGGGTGCACGGAGGTAAAATCGAAGTGTCTGGTGAATCTGATGCCAGCATTACCCCCAACAGTTACTTTGCTTATCAGTTCCAATCTAAAAACACACAGCTGTGACATAACTATTTTAAAAGACTCTTAGATTGCATATGAAACAGAATGAGAACATGAAAAGAAAACAGCCAGGTAATCTCAGCAAAAACCCAAATCCTATGACATGGACGATGCCCTGAGGATCATAGCCATAAATTGAAAAAAAATCATATATTTTCTGTAAAGACAGTACTTCTCTGTTTCAATTCATACCTTGCATATTTAAGAAGCCCAAGAAGGAAATGAGGAATCCACTTTGTAGAAGGGGAACATGTAAACTGGACTCTGGGCCTGCTTATTTTACCTGGAATAGGAGGATTACAGGAAAACATTCCTGCAATCTGACGTCTCTGTTCACTGACTATCCCAGTTATAGTGTTTAGATATGTTTAACTTTCAAAAAAGAAAATTACATATGCCAAAGCTCTGTTTCTATGGTTTTTCCCCTCTGAGTTCTTTTGCATTGTACTACTTCTTATTTTTCTGAACTGAAACAATAAAACTGTCTTGGATCCTCCCACCAGCATATGGCAGAAGAAGAAAATTAGAAAGGTGTTAGATATTTCGGCTGTTTGTTTTACCAGAGGCTGCTTTTCTTCTTTATCATTCCTTTTTCACGAGTAAATTTTTAAATTGCTGGACATATTAGGATGTATATCCTTTTCTTCTGATTGCCATATATTACAAGAACTGAACTGGCTAGTATCTCAAGGTGGAACTGCTTCACCACTTCGATGCCAAAAGGCACCAAAGGCTTCCAATCTGCAAAGCCAGATTTCATTAAAATGAAACATATGGAAAACTAGACCAAGGTAACCTTTTAAAGCAAGAAAACATAGACCTGCTGGGATGGACAGATTAAAATTAAATTACCTGAGAACAAGCATTTTTTCCCTTCCTACCGTGTCCTTGCACAGTGCTTCTTTCTACTACTCTTCACTTTCTAATACAGCAATTTTCCATTCCATCCTGATTTACAACAAAGTCCTCAGGCCCATAAACAGTCCCTATGGAGGTGTCCCCTCTCTCAGCCATAGGACTGGCTTTGGGATGCTCTCCTGCTGCAGGTTTCCAGTGGGCTGTGCCTCTCAACAGGGCTGCTTGCCCAACTGCCCTGCATAAACACAGTCTCCTCTTCCCCACAGCCCTGCTCACCCTTCAGCACAGGGCCACGGTGGGGCAGACAGGTTGCCTTCCCCCTACCACCTGGCTGAAGTCGCCTGAGCAGAACAAAGTACCACACCATAAATGCAGTTCTAACATCCCTGGGGCCTACAAAAAATATTATTTCTGGCTCTATAGCCCTTTGTGAACCAGCATGTTGCCAAGTCACCCAGTGAAGGAGCCCTCTCTCCCTGCTAAGATGCCAGTAGAAATGCACCTCTCATAGCTGTAGCTCGGGGAAGAGACCAGACCTGCATGGCCGCATGAAAACACACCACAGTGAAAAAGAAAGAATGCAAACACACATTTCTGCATGGGGCACATGTTCACAAAGAAATTAACAGAAGCTGTATAAAAGTAATACAGCCCCCAGTCTCAATAACAACAAGCATCATTCCAGTATGCCAATTTACATTACATTTACTCATGACAAATGCATGTTTCCATAAGCAAAAACATTTTCATAGCACTGCAGCTAATGCTGCTATGTTTCACTGTACTTGAATAAGCAGTTCCCATGGAGAAATTACACTGAAGTAGTAGAGAGTGTGTGTGTTGATCTTGTGAGTGGGAGAAAAGTAAATCTCTGTGGTTTTATTTTTCTTCTAGAGAACTTCTACATTCTGCTGTTTCAATGTCTCTTTGTGTGACTCAAAGATCCTCGCTCCCAAAGGCACATAAAGTTTGGCAACTTTATTTTCTGTTGCTTCCTTGTTTTCATTAGCTTTTTTTAGATTTTTTCTTTGATCTGTCAGAAGAAAATCAATGTTTCTGAATAAAAACAAGCAGAGAATTGTCTACTGACAATCGCTGTTCATTTGACTTTTTCCTATTATTTGGAAGGCAGTAAATGCCTCATTCTACTGTAACACTACTTGTATTAACAGCAAGTATTCTCCAAGGTTTTCCATTTTACTACTTAAGCTAGAAGATTTCCTTTCCTGCTAGTTCAGGCTCTGCAGCAGTCACACCATATGTGAAAGCAAATATTGCAGATTTTCTGTCCAGTGATTAAGGCATGACTAAGTTATAAATCAAACCTCAGATGGACTGGAGCGGAAAATCTTTATTAGAGAAAATGCTTAAAAAAACTATAAAATTTGGAGTTGCATCTCATGTCCAAACTCAGCCATTTGCATACCCCCCAGAATGGAATCTGACCCAGGAACCTGCTGTGAATATGTGGCACAGGTGATCTGTGCATGGGCAGTAAATCCAATGTTTCTGATACACACTGTGCTTGCTAGCTGGGCCCATATGGATGAGCAGCCCACTTTGGCATGGCAGTGGGTTGTACAGCCTGTTGTGGTATTTGGAGCACAAATGGTTGAGAACTGAGCAGAGGAGACTCTCCTAACATCTTAGCCTGCTCCTGCTTTGTCCAAGCAAAGTTTTCAAGTCTTATTTTTCTACCTGTTAATTTGCTGCTATCAGTTAGTATGCATTGCCAAATAAGTTAGAAAACATAGAAAAAATATTTTCAGGTGGTTAATAATCCAAATTTCAATTGGAAAACTTGGAAAATGGTCTGAGGTAAAGTAAACCATGACACAAAAAATAATTTGCACTGAAAAATTTGCAGAAGCCAATATATTCTCTGTAAGTTTCTGCATAAGAATATCCAAAGCTTTTATTAAATTAAGGAGTGAGAAACAAAATCAACAACAAAGGTTATGAAGATTAGTTTTATTCAATCATCATGGTATATATTGTTTTTTCCCCTTGGGGTCAAACACTAAAGTTGATTTAAAAATTCTGTTCATCTGTCTATATTAAAAATTATCATCAAAAAAACTTTATCTCCCTCAAATATAGTCCCCTTTGGTAGTCTCTCTGAAGAGCAGAAAGGAAGGCATTATAACTGACATGTCAACAATACTGTAAATGGCTTTTCACACTTCAGAGATGACAAGGATGTAATTGAAATCCCATGCTTAAAAGGCAAGGAAAGGAAGCAAGACAACTGCTATAACTATATCTGCTAGAAAGAAATAATAAATACATAAATAAATAGAAGCAACTTTTCTGAGAAATGGGATACAAGTCCCCACAGGCCAAGAGGTGGCTTCATTAATGGTGACAACAATGTCACAGAGAGTAACAGTAATACCATTCCTCTTGGGTACTTGCAAAACAAAAACAAGATGGGCATTTTTAAGGACGTTTCAATGCACATGCTGCAGAAATCTCACAGGGTCCTGTTAGATTGCAGTAAAAAAAAATTCATTCCTTAAAATCTGCTCACGTAATTCAGGCTTTTTCAGGGTGAAATCAGAAAATATGAGCTCCACAAAATGGACCAACAGACTAGTCTGACTCCAGTCTAGTCTAGCTAAGAACTGAGAGTAGTTCTAGATTTTATAGTCAGGAAATGCTGTAACTGCCCCAGTTCCCTTGAGTGGACTCCCAGGGTCTCAGTGGAGGGTTCCAGGTGCTCTTTGCTGAGGAGTTCATGTCAGAGACCACCATGCTGCCCCACTGAAGCAACCTGCCCTAGCCCTGCAACCCTACTCCAAGGACCACGGAAAGTGAGATGACAAAGCCAGCCTGGCAGGGAAGGTGCTCTTTGTGCAGAAGCGGTACCTTTCCTCAACACACATAAACAAAAATTTTCCATCAGAAAAATGCCAATCCAGCAAACTTCTGCAAGGACAAGTCAGTCTAGTCAACTCTAATGACAAACTTGCTGGCTTCCTGCCCACTCGCCTGCCTTCTTCCCATCCCATCTGTCCCAACTCTTCATAGCATTTCCTCGTTTCCTGCAATAAAACTGGCAGCCTGAAGCACCACCCAGAGCGGAGATTCCCAGGGCATCATCCCTGGAAGGCTGCAGGGAGGGTAGGCATCAAGGGTCTCCATCTATTATTATTATTGTTGTTGTTAGTTTAATAGAAGCATACATTTGGAAGAGCCAACGAAGAGCATGTTGAGTATCCAGGTGTCCTCGGTAATGCTTCTATCTCCCATTAAATCCTAGAGCTCCAATATAAGCAGTGAAGGGAAGGGGTTGTCTCAAGAATATAATTCATTTCCCCACTAGACACGTTTACAATTAGAAGATGTGTTTACAGCATAATAAGCTAGTGTCAGGACTTCATTAACCACTGTCAAAAGCAACAAGAGAAAATTAGAAGTGTTAATGTTTTATATAGGGATTTCTAAATATTTTCTTTCATTAAAAAGAGACTCTTCCAGTAAGATGAGAGGGAGAAGCAGAACTGAAAGAAGAGGGAGAGGGAGAGGAGAGGATTTAATTCAGCGAAAGAAATTAGAGTTTTTTCCCCCTATAAATAAATATGTTCTATTATTGTCACAAGACTTAGGGCATGGTTTACTGCACATACAATGTGTATGTTAACTTCAGTCTACTTTAAGTAAGATTTTTGACTCACTAGAGGAAATTACGGATCACACTGTGCCTCCTATAAGAGCAGGGAATCAGGATGCAATGCAACTGGAAGAGAGTATTAAGGATTGGTGTGGCAGCTTATAGAACTCCTAAGTCATTCTCAGGGATGATTGTCTGATTAAAAGAAAAGTATTTTAAATGTGCAACAGAAAAGATTTCCAAATGAATTTACTATTAGATAATGTGCTAGCTTGACCTTGAGCCCCCGTTTCACTGGTTGTTGTCGCTACTTGGTTCATCACAAGCACAGATACTTGCTTTCACCCAGTTCTTCAGGTTCAGTATATGCCTTTCTGCACTGAGAGATGAGATACACTGACAGCTGATGTTCTGGCTTCCTATACATCTTGCAAAAACACAAAACTGAAGATATTTGAATACCTCACTGCAAAATGTAAGCCCTAATAATATTCAGTTCCCATTAAATTCCAGCAGGAAAAACTTTTGGGAATCTGTAATTTTTTGTTATACAAAAATGTATTTTGGAAGGAAGCTCTATAGGTCTAGTTCACTTTTTTGCCTAAAGCAGGGCTAACATTAATGTTTTGGGGTTTTTTTCCTGAGTTACTAACTTATGTTAAACCACTTTGACAATTATAAGAAGGATGAAGTCCCCAGAAATGGCAGAAACGAGGTGGGGGGTAGGAATCAAATAAAACATACTTAAAGATCAGCTATTCCAGCATGAACATCCACACTTTCATGCAAATGAAATGATCCCAGTTTGCATAACTTGCCCTTTGAATACTAAGTCTGTTCCCCACCCACACAGCTATGAGTAGTTGCTTTCCCGAGAAGGATTTTTTCCAGGGAAGGAGGGTCTTGAATTCCTCCTGAAAAAAAATCACACCATTTTATTAACTGTTCTTCCTCCAGTAGGTAGGTAATTAGAGAGATTAAAGCATGCTTTTATACCCCACCTAATTCCATAACTGTATTAACTGAGCCACTTACTCTCTCATTTATTTCTGAAGCTGCTAATGTTTATAGCACTTCAGTGATTGCACAAAATGCATGAAGAGGACCTAAGGATATTCTAGTGCAACAATTTATTTACCTTGCTACAGACTTTCCATGACTTTGGGATATTGATTTATGTTGAAAGGGCTATTTTCATTGTAAGAAGTGCAAACCCTTTGAGAGCAGCCAGGCTGTTTGTTCTGTGAATGAGATGCTGACAGCCTTACCAACATCAGCACCAAGATTTCTCTAGGAGCCAGAGCAGAGCCCAGACAATTTAATCAAGATCAGTGCTATGATAATAGTGCAAGACAAACATTAATTTTAGTGATTTATAAAGCACCTATGCTGTCATCTTTCATGAAAGAGCCATCAGTTACCCAATAGCAGTGTCACGAAAATAACTCCTAGCTTAATTGCAAATACTTGTTAAACATTCTCTGAATCCAGCCACTTGAAGCTTTATGGCATAAATTTTCACTTAGCTAGTTTTTCATCTGATGAGAAATCAGTTTACAAAGCTTAGCAATTTCCCAATTCTTCTATAAGTTGAGTCTCATTATCATCTCAGAAACACGCGCAATGAATTCATCAAAAACGTCAGAAGTAGCAATAGAAAGGACTGAGGTCTAACAGAGACCACTTGATTGAACACCAATTTATTTCCAAACACTATTGCTTCAGCATAAAAGAAGGCTTTTCTCTTATTTTATTATCAGGTTTCTCTCACTTGTAGTAATTAAATGTAATTTAAATTCTGCTTTTTAATAGGTATTAAATTATAACGAATAAGGAAAAAAATATTTCTCTGCACTTTATACCTGAATCTGAATTTAAGCTCTTCATTTTCATGTTATCCAGATTGCAGACCTTTTATTTTTCATCATCTCTCAGATAAGAAACAAGCAAGAATTTGTGTTAAATGAAACTGCTAAATATAAAATATTTGGTGCAAATATTCCATTCAATCCTTAGCAGAAATGGAGTAAATCTCCATAAACGTTCCAACACTTTTTAAACTTTGTTCAGTCACAGTTCTTTGCAGTTGTATAATTTCAGAAGTACTACAAAGAAGCTTCAGTGGAAGATGGAAAGCTAGTGTATGCTGCACAAGCAGGGACAACTAAAATTTGAACAAAATAGAGCTTAGCTCAGCAGATATGTATATGCATATGTAAAACTCAGAAGACAGACTCAAAAGTCTAAGTTCTGCAAGAGGTAGAGCCATGCAGTCTTTTCTGGATTTTATCATCTGGATTTCATCTTAAAATGTAAAAGTTTTCTTTTCCCCCATCTGGAATTGTGCAAGACCATTCCATAACAGGCTTTTTAGACAAATGTGTCTCTTCTTGCCACAATAAACTTTAAAAAAAAAGTGAGGCAAGTTACTTGTTTTATTCCTGTAGTCTCAGAGAGATGTACGGTCCCTGGGAAGGAGCAGGGTCTGCTGGAGTGCTCTGAAGGAGACAGCAGATAGTTTTTTTTGTTTTAAACATTAAATCTTTGAGTTTAATTCTAATAATATGTTTTAGAAGGGCATGGTTTAAAGCCTTTTGGGTGTTCTGGGCACCTCACTTAGCAGACTGTCTAGGCAGGTCCACTTCAAAGCTCTGTCTGCCTTGGTGCCCCATCACACCAAAAATTAAATCAAGACATTATCTTTTTTATCATTTGAATGTATATCTGCTAATGGATATAAGCAAGAAGTGTCAATTTTGTTAATATGTCAATTTTTAATTGTTATTTGTTCCTCACGAAGTCATTTCTTCTTGACCCTCACTCTCCCAAAACATAGCCCTTTTAGTGTGGCAGTTACAAAATGGTAAGAATAGTTTGCAGCCAAAGAGTTAGATAGAAGACGACATTCAGACCAACAGGGTACACATAAAGGAATTGGCCTTGGTAAGGTGTTATTGATGGAAGTCAGAAAGCAAGGAAAATTACTGAAGGAGAACTCAGTGCTGCAGTAGGTCACACAAAAGTATTGGATTTGTTTAAGTTAGCCTGGCCCGGAGCCACTCTGCTAATTGTTACTTGCTGTGAGCACCCACCCTTTCTCCTATTGCTGCTGTTTGGGAATAGAAGACCAGGGCTGTGTGAACTGCAGCCACAACAGCTGCTCTGAGCATTCAGAAAATGACACTAAAATATTGACCAGGGATCTGTCACAAACCTGACTTTCCCTGAATGAGTTTATATCAGCTTACAATTGTCAGTGCTGAATCTTTATGTTTATACAAGAATAATATTAGATATTTACTATTTTAAAAATTATGGCTTTCTAGAACCTTTCATTCAAAATCCCCTCCCTGACAAAGCTGAGTTTCACCTTCCTTAAAGCACAAATCATACCACAGTACACAACATTAATACAGCCTGCATTATTTATAACTGTCACTAGCTACATTTAGCCCTACCAGAGATAGTCATAAGCTTGAAAAATACTGCAGAGTATTGTTTCAGAATTTAAATTTGAAGTGCTTGGGGTGGGAAAAAAGCTCTCTTTTGTCTGTCATTCAGTTAATCCAAAGCCAAAACTTGTGTTATCTTCTTTTTTCCATTTACTTTTGTCTCCTGCTTCACCAGAAAAATAATTTTAAATTCCTGGCTGGTTTTATTTGTTTGTGTTATGGAGTCCCACAAGATTGCTTAAACTCAGATTATTTGAAGTAATTTGGCAAAATTGCAAACTAATAGGTGCAATTTGTATTGTGACTGAGCATTAGGAACTCCCTGCAGTGCAAACGAAGTAAAGAGCATTTGTGATACAATACCTTTTCTGGAGTAGAAAATTTAGTTTCATTGGAGCTCAGAACACCTGCAGAATAAAGGACGCCTCCCCAGAAAAAATTCTATTTTTGAGGGAAAATATAAAGCCTCCTTGCCTTTGTAGCTTTAAGTTTCCTCTTTTTGCAAAGAGGGTAAGTATGCAGAGGGAGAGATCGAGAAAGAGATCGAGGTTTAAGACCCAGCATTTAATAAAATGTGAACGAACATGTCACAACACATTGAAACTATGGAAAGACCAAAGAAAAAAATTTATAAACTGGTTTGAGTGTCTCTGTCTCCACCCTGTATTTAGACTGCTGGATTGCCATAGCCAATTACATAGGAGCAGACTATGATACACTGTTACCAACAAAGTAAGTGCAAAATACTTCATCACTGAATATGTTTATCCAACCAGACTGATCTCACTTTCATGAATACAATACCCAGCTGGAGAAAAAGCACCTAAGAAAAATGAAGTACTAGTCAATACTTAGTTCCAATGCTCCATCAGAAAAGACTGATTCACTGATTGCCTGCCTTCCAGGCAGTGTAAAACATGTCTGTCCACAAAAGCTCAAGGAGATGTTGTAATTACTGCACCGCTGGCCAAATCCCCGTTTTTCACAGGCCAAATGAATTCCAGCACTAGTTTGGGCTCTCTTCTGCCATTACTCATTACTTAAATCCATTATAGTAACAGTGGAATGAAGACACCATTTAGAGGTAACCAAAAGTTACAAGTAGGAGCATGGCATAAAGTTGAGAGAAAACTTCAGCCGAGCAGAACATTGTCCCTAAAAATTGTTACACAGAGAGCAATTATAGTTTACTGTGAAGTGAACAAAAAAGGCTCATTTAGGTGTTTGGCATGCCCGCTTTCTGTGCTTATATTATGTTATGTGGAATTTTTCTCAAACGTACACTTTGAACAAGGCAAGAGAGAGCTTTCCAAGCACTGGGCTAGAGAGGAATGCCAGACTGTAGACAACTTGCGGGTATCTAAGAAATGATAGATTATATGGTGTTATCTTCGCTATTCTGATTATAAACTAAACTAAAAAGCAGATATTGGGAAAAGTATTTAATGAGTTTTCTATGCACAGAATTGCCAAAATAAAAGTACCTCTGAGAAAATGTCAGGAACTTCTAAGAATGTGCAGTACAGCTTCTGAAGTTTCTTTTCATACTATAACAGAAACACTGGGAAAAAAAAATCTCAGGAGGTTATTTAGGCAGACCTCACTGTCTATGAAACACTGGGGTTTAATATTTTCCCTAGTCATTCCCCATGTTTGTTGGGGTTTTTTTATAAAATAGTGACACAGGCTTCATTCTCTTCAGATCAGACCTATATGGTTTCAGAAAAGCTTTCCTCGTGAATCTGAAGCTCTATTATATTATTTAATCTTTCTTGGAGGTGGAAAGATTACTGGAGGTGCATATGAATCTTGTCGGCCTTGAATAATTTTGGGTTTAGTGTGGAAACCTAAATGATGAATATGTAGACTTCAGAAACACCTTGAATCTTTTAAAGTGCAGCCACCAAAAGGAAGGGAAGAACGAAGGTAAGCAAAGAGCCTAACATTTTGTGTGACTTTGAAAAGTTTTGATATGAGCTAGTAGAAGTTTCTTCATACACGTTATCAAGTCACACTCAGTTTACAGCGTAAAGATTTCTTCTTAATATGAGCCGGTCTGCATCACATATTCGTCAAAAAAAGCTTTAGTTAATTTTCATTTGTTTGACACGCAACAGAAGTGCAAAAGCAAATGACAGCCCTGAATGCATTCCTTTATATTATAGTAGAGAGAAAATTACTAAATACCTAACTATTAATATGGCTGTAATGAATAAAAGGCCAGTCATTTTGTTTTCTCCAAAAAGCTGGCATCTCCCTAGCATAGGATTTGGGACACCAGATACCAGTGAAGAAGCCCATTCTCGGTAGATCATTTCTTACTGATGTCTTCATCCTCAAATACCTTTTTATAAGGCTACTCTTGATGCAGCTACCAAGGTCACCATTGTAAATTCTTTTTCAACATGAATTTCAGTGCAAGAAAAAATTACTTTCTCTCCAATGGAAAGACTTAAGCATCATGAAATGTAATAACATTCATGATAAACTACACATAGATTCTGTTTAGCTCAGTAGAACATGTTTTACCCAAGGGACTGTAAAAGCTAAGTGTTACATATGCCACCATGGATTAAATTACGTTAGACAACTGAATCTTTCAAAGACACTGACACTGTCCAGCTGATTGGAGTTGCAATTCAATAACCTTCAGAATAAAAGACATCAAACGCTACAGAACACTAAAGAAAACTTCAGTATAAGATTGGTATGAGACAAAATTTGGAGTTTGTCTTGAGAGGAGATTGAAAATTATATGCAAAAGTATCTGCTGCTTTTCACCTCCTAAGGGTTAAAAAAAAAAAGTAAACAAACTACCAAAACTACAAGACTCTAAGACAGAAGTTTTTCTTTTCTACATTTTGTGGATATAAAATCTCAAGGATGTCATACACTAAAAAATAGAATGTAGAAACAACTCCTCCACAGTAAAACATGTCAGATGCACACTTTACGAGTCCTGCCCAGATTGTCACTGCTTTGTAAATGCAGCAATAACAATCTGTGCTCGGCATTTGGAAATAGAAGCCTGATAAGAGATTGAGTTGGCCAGACTAGATCTGGTTAGACCTTCAAAAAAGCAGAAAACAAAAACAAAAAAACAGAAGACCCTTATACTAACAGATGGAACTCTACTAGGAAGAGAAACGGAGACAAGATTTGCAGACAAGACTGCTCCTGTCCGCTGTCCTGGCAAGTGGTCTTTGCTTCCAGGCTTGCCACTTCACCAGTTTCTGAGCTGCAGCAAACTCTGCCCGGTTCCCTTTGGTCCCCAGGCAGTTCTGTCTGTCCCTGTCCTAGACCCGGCAGGTTGTTCCCTGCTCCTCCTTTCAGGTTCTTTGCACAAGGTGCAGACACCCAGCTCCCTGCCATGTCTACTTCAACTGCTCTGCAGTCTCTAAAGCCACCTCTTCCCGCAGAGAAAGACTAACAATCCTCCACAGCCTCAAAGGTTATCTTATGTCAGCTTTGAAAGAATGAAGAGAAGTGAGCAAAAACCAGATTAAAGACACAGGCCATTACAACTGAGCTGTTTAAATAGTAATTTTCTGATATTCTTTGTCGACACACACAAATGACTAAGCCACTTAAGACTAGACTACTTTTTTCTTTTATTCCCCATTTGCAACACATTGGTAATATGTAAGTACCACTCCTTGAGGGTTTCATTATATATATAGTCCAAGATATTTATGTATCACTGATCAGACTGTGTTTCAGTTTAGACCCTAGAAACAACGCAGCCAAAATCTAAATGGCTTTAAATAGTTTTATTATTTGAGATTATTTGCAATCTTCAAACTGAGGCACTTTCCTCAAAAAATGAAAAGGAGTAGTTGAAACGTCAATTATTGCAGTTACAAGAAAATTTATTCAAGTGTCTTTATTTCAAGACACATGACTAGAACAAAAATCCTTAATAAAATGTTTAAGACAGTGACTAAAAATTCTGGAAAATTGAGTTGTTCTTGGTTTTATTTTTCTAGTTGAAAATTAAGTTCCATTTACTCCTAATTTTTTCTTGATGGTCATACAAGCACCATCCGTGCCAGCATCAGCCTACACAGTGATTTATAAAACAAATTCCAAATCACAGAGCCCATGGAAGGACTGGAAGGGAAGCCGTCATCACATCAACTTGCAACTATTCAGTAAAATAAATTGTGAATATTTTTGTTGAATCAGTCTTAACTGAACTATATGAAAATATTGGATAAATACAGGTTTTTTCTGAACTCTCCAGATACGATTGTCAGTCAAAGCGTTTGGAGTAGCAGAACCAGCAAACACACGAGGAGTCAGAAGTGTGCATTTAAAGATAAATATTTCTAATTTGTAATTATGGCCTCAGACAAGACTAAACAAGCCAAACCTCAGGGACATAAAATAGTATTTACAGAAGCATTGTAACAAGCTCAATATTTTTCCTGTTACACACTCAGCTGATTTAAGGTCAAGCTGAGGACGATGCAAACAGAACACATAAAACCAGTCTTAAAGAATTTGGTTGCATTGAGCTTCTTTCTATGTCAGTTAGCAGAAAACTAGTTGACAGAGTACAACATACACCTCTAATTTGGTGCTATGCTAAGGATATTCCCAGCAGGTTTCTATAGTTTGCTATTTCAAAGAGTCACATTATATTGTCACTAGGTGAAATTTACTATATTAAAAGCCTTTTCAGTGAAATAATAATCACTGTTTGCTGAGACACATGAATCAGCACAGAAGAGACAAATATGTTTGCCTTCCTCTAATCTGCTTTAAATTGCCATGTAGTCAGCTACATAAATCAATACACCCAAACAGACAATAACTGTTATTTACTTTAACATATACATAGCAATGGATGCACAGCAGCCCCATTCTTACTTATTAGGAGCACTATTTGCAGTATTATAGTTATGAATCTCAGCCAGTTCGGTAAAGAAACTTATTTACAGAGGTTTATAACTACATGACTGAAATTGTCTTCAGGCCACAACAGAATAAAAAAGTTTTGGATGTGTTTTTTTAGGGGCTTAAAACAAAAAAACCACCAAAAAAAAGAGGAAGGGGAAATAATCTTTCTTCATAATTCCCATATCAGATGCCAAATAGAAACAGCATGGGAACAGTTCAGTGTTCTGACTTTGCAGACTTTGGTGCCTTAGTCAAGATCAGCAATCCAGATTATCCGTGATCATTACAGATTCTGTGACAAGTTTTATTGTGGTTAAGAGGTGTTCATGCCCTAGACCTGATCAAAGAGATTATATCCTGCTCATACAATCTTTCCAGACAGTTTCATTTGGACAGAGTTCATCCTTGCTGTAATCCAATATATAGTATCGTGGACTTTATTAATAAGCCACTGTAGTGCACTCTAGAGACAGCTGCTCTTTAGCAAGTTAAATTATTCTTATATGTGGTTATTTTTAGAAAGGCCTGTGGCAAATTGTTCTGTCCTTTCCTGTTTCTACATTCAAGTAAGAACATTGCACCCAGGGGCTGTCCATACCACGCGGCAGCAGACTGCCATTCACCTGGAGTATGACCTCAGGGAAGATGTGGGCAGGCAGAGACCTGTGCTAAGGTCTACAGGAGCCCTCAAGCGCTGCTAGATCTGGGGCACTGGCATAGGCCTCTTTATATATCTTTATATATATCTTTTATATATATCCCTCTTTATTTGGTGTAGGAAAGTTTAATTAGAAAGTTTGCAAGATCAGTTTTAGACGAAGTGCAAGTACTTTCTTTTCGAGTCTGGTGCTCTTAAAACGTGCCTGGTATCTTCACTTTAACCACAGTATATATCCAGAATTCCCAGTTCAAGGGAAAGAATGTTCAAAAATAGGAGCAAACCTGAACCATGACTTGAGAGGGCCAAGAGCAGTACAGAGTGTCTAGTTAAATTAATCTTTACTACCTGTGCTTTGTCAGATGGGATAGCAAACCACAGCAACTATCTGATAGAATTTTTTTTCAACTCCCCAATCACCCTGGTATCAGGGCAACATGCTCTTCAGGCTTTGCACAAGGCAAAACCAAATACACATTATAGCCATTCAGCTCTCAGAGAATAATTTCTTTCAGGCAATAGTCAATAGAGGCTTTCAAGAAAGGGCTATTGAAAGCTCTATGTTGCCTTCTGAGTGATCTGAACAAATCTATCTTCTCCAAGTGGTTTAGGATTGTCTTGCCTTCTACAGGACATGAATTAAATGTGCTCTTTTGTAGGGGAAATATAAAGCTGTGCAGAGTTCTTAGTCACCATTCTGTAGAGCTGCTAATACCTTTCCCTCTCACAATGCCTAGCAGGAACTTGGAGACATAAGGCAAGCATCAAGGGGACAGGCTCCATGGGAGGAAACAAACAAATACAGGACTTTTTGCATTTTCGTGGCATCATACCTGCTACTTCTACAATGCCAAAAGAACATTTGGGTACTACCAGGATTTCTAGCTTGTTCCATGACTTTGCAACTCACCCTGGTCTAACTTAATTCTACAAATCAAGACAAACAGATAGATACCATCATTTTGCATCACCATCAAAAATGGATTTTTCAAATTTTATTTTTGTGACAATTACCCCCTTTTCTGAGAGGTCTAGAGTACTAAGTAAACCACTGAAGTCCCAGTACAGGTCCTCGTGAGCATGGAAGCAGAGAACCGAACTACAGACTTGGTATCGAGTCTCCTTGTTGTTCAGTAAAAGCATTAGGATACATGTGGCTCCTATATCTCTGCCATAAAATGATTAGCATGTTTTCTAATACAGTTTTCAGGTGCCAACTTGCAGGTCCAGTCGGAAAAGCAAACTCCCTTTCCACCGGGAACTGTCAGCCCAATGAACCTTAAAAGACTTCAACAGGACAAGGGGGAATGGTTTCAAACTAAACCAGGGT
>BOSO01005883.1:27557-42935 GCA_018403395.1 Gorsachius goisagi
TTCAGGGGGGGTTGGACTAGATGACCTCTAGGGGTCCCTTCCAACCTGAAACCTTCTATGATTCTATGAGGAGCTACCCTCTGCCAAATAAATTTCCTTGACAGCTGGCTAATTCTACTTTATCAAGGAATGGGAATCTATTCACCTGTCTTGAGTCCCCTTGATGGAAATGCGTAAGGACAGTAGTGTTTTTTAAATGCAGGAAGGTCTGATCACATGGCAAGTATCAGCTTTTCTCCTGCTGTTGTCATATTGGAGCTAATAAGTAAAGAATGAAAGTTTGGCCACAAGCTTAAAAGTAAAGATCATTTGTAACCCCCTCTAAATCAAGATCTGAATCAAGATTACTTAGCTCTTCTCAGTCTGCATTTTTTTCTGTAGGGCACTACCTTTGCATGATTTTACAGGTAAAAACAACTGCTAAACTGAAGTGGAAATACTAAGTTAGCCAGATATAGAACCTTTGGAATATCTCTCTCACATTATCACACTATATCACCCAGTTACAGAACTTCACAATATGAAAAACTAGAAGACCCAAGATAAAATTCAAGGCAGATCTATATTTATTTAATCTAGCACTTCAAAAGCTGTGGAAGTCTTTGTCATTGTTCACCGTTTTCTGTAAAGTACCACTTTGTAATGAAGGCGAATCTTGAGGTCTGTTTTGTAGTTCAGCTCTCAAAATAAAAAAGAAGTAACTTTAAAGCAACAAGCCCTTTTGTTAATGGTGCGTGTGAAGGGTCTAAAACCAATTTGATCATGCAATAATACCTGAAAGATATGACTGAATTTCAGACACAAATCTAAATATTCTCATTACCTGCAGAAGAAAAACAAGGCAGACTGTTGCAATGCAGGGGCACCAGCTGGCTCACAGAGAGACCCTTAATCTAAACAGAGAAGTCAAGAAGATTTGAAAAAATATGCAGTTACTTGTGGTCTGCATTTTAAAAATCACTAAAACTTAAATCCACTTTGCAAGCACACAGTGGGACACCATTTTTATCAGTTATAACCACCAAAAATGCTTTGTCTGTATAAATGGAGTTGATCAATTTTTCATCTCTGGAAGACAACAATCAACATAAATTTTCATTTGTGAAATTCTTTCTGTGGAAGAGCTGTATTGTGCTATCCTCCTGATGGGGAAGGAGAGCTCATACCTGAAATCAGAGCCCTACTTTAGATGGGTGGAAGTGAATTCTGCACACTTTCTATTAGTGATTTTCAGATCTCCTGTTCTGATACAGGGTAGTTTCAGGATTTACCCTTTTAAGTTACAACATTAATTTCCCAAGCACTTGCACAGCTGATATGTTCAGACAATCATTGGTGAAGAAAGGAAGGTGAGGGCAAGAATTACGTTGAAAACATGGCATGGTATTTCTGGTTTATACCCTTTCATCTCAAAGAAATAAGAAGGAGAGGTTGTCATCTTTGTGTCCAATCTGTAACTCCACTTATCAGTACATATATGAAACAAATATTTTCTGATTGTAATTTTACCATAATGCAGAAACCTAGAAAATCCTACATCCTCATTGAGTCTGAAGTCTTTCAAATTTATCTAAGACAATACAGTGCCCTCTGCAGGTTTTCCTCTTATATAACAACTCCAAGCAGTAGATGTCTTGGAGTATCTTCACAATGGAAAAATAAACTGAATTTTTATCATAAAATTCTGTCTGCTAATCTTTGAAATAAAACTGTACATACTGTAAGCTGAAAGGAAGATGTAAACAGAAATAGTCTCTTTTAAAAGTAATAATAATGCTGTTAATTTATCTAGGAAACTTGCAGGTGCAAGTACCATTATAAACTCAATTAGCACTTAGAAAGTCAGAAAGCAGATTAAATCCCATCATACCAATTTGTACAAAGCTTTTCCTTCTCTAGCAGCTGAACACTTACAAGCTAAACGTTTAAAGCCATAATCACTTGGGCCGCAACAACCATAAACTCAGAGGTGGTAATACATGAAGCAGTGCAGATGCAACACAACAAAACTTTTTCCTTGGCCTACTATTTCAGATAATAGAGAAGACACAGATTCATCAGCTACATTACAAAAAAAAAGTATTCACAAGAAGTTAATTTAGCATCTTTTTAAGGGATTTACAGAAGTACAAACTCTACTCACTGCAAAGGTAAAACTTATTGAACTTCAGAATCTATATTGAATTGAGACGTGTTACAGTAATATATCACAGTAAGTTTTGCCATCAAGCAGACTGATGATAGTTACAGGAGTTACTTTCTTTCTGAATGTGTAAAACCCAGACAGAAAAGCAGAGGTTTTTATCTGAGGAAGCAAGGAATAAGATTAATAATATTGTCATTTTCCTTCCTTTGTATAGAGTATGATTCTGTGGCATGAAGACCTCTTTTAAATATATCGCTGAGGAAGGGGAAATGTCATTGCAATAAAAGTTAGTTTCAAGACTGCAAAAAGTATTTTTTCTTGAGATAGCTATGCCCTGCATCAGAAGCAAGGCAAATAGATATATTGATTTTATACATGTGTCGTTGCGAGCATGTGTAAAACAAATGTACGATGGCCAGTTTGCTTTATGCAGCAATTCCTTTTAAGCTACTGAAAAGGAAAGTTCTAGACATATACCCAGTTTCACTACAATTTCACGACTCCAGAAGAAAACAGCAAACATCTGCTAGCCCACAAACAAAACAAAGACACCCTAGCAAGACACAGAGCAAAATGGAGTTAATAACCATTAATAAGCAGTGCTGCAAAAGCAAACCTGGTGAATCTGTTTAGAACGTCCCAAGAATACCAGCAGACTCTGGCTTTGCAGATAAGATGAAAAGAAATACTGTGCTTATTAATATACTGCCTTTCAACACTTTCAACTGTAATAGGAGCATTAATATTTTAACCATCTAGATTTTTATCCTAATATGTAATAGCATTTTCTCCTAAGAGTAAATTCATGATTTTTCTACCTTTTCACAAAACGCTTAATGCCCCCAGCGATCCTGGCTCTGTAGCAGTCCGTGGTTTCTCTCTTTTGCCTTTGCTAATGTGATGGGAAGAACAAGCATGAGATCTTACAGGTAAGAGACTGGATACGTGTTGTTATCCCAACAGATCTCATCACCAGTTGGGTACTGCAAACTGCTCTGAGCATAAAAGTCTAAAATACGTCAACACCCCAAGACTCTGAGATACACCAGAAGGTTATCACTGATCGCTAGTGGGGAAGCTGCAATCTGATTATTTATTGTCTTTTTGGAGGACAGACAATCATGCAAGTGTGCATTATGAGAACTGTAACACTTTTCTGACAACTGTCATCACACAGCCAGTGTCAGCATGAGAAGGCTAAGTCATGTCCATGACTGCCATCTTCCCTAAGATTAAATGGGGGGGGCGGGGGGCCCGCAATAACACTCTGCTGCACAAAGCCAGGAAAAAAAGATTTCTTGAGAAAAGGCAGAATCATCCTCATTGTCTCACTGGATAAAATTACGTCAGGAAGCGAGGAACAAGAAGCAAATCACTAGCTCATGTGAGAGAATACACTGGTCATGTGGTATGTCCCCCTGAGAGGGGGCTGCAGCACAGACTGGCTCCTTGACTGCAGCTCTAAGAGGATTCAGCTCCAATGGCAAAATAAACACAGGTTACACAGAGTGATATGTCTGCAATGCTGCTGATGAGGAGCAGGCTTACACGCTGCATTACAGTAGAAAAGTGAGTGATGTTTCACCCAAAACCTACCAGTATAAAATGGCATGTTTTGATTTCAGATATTCATTAAGCAGGAGGTTATCCATTATATAAATGAAACACTGACCCAGTTCAGCTTTCCCTCTGTGTTGCCATTGCTGCTTCCTGGAAATGGGAGCCAAGTTATTTCAGGGTAGTAGCTGTCTTCTGTGATTACAGTTTACTGCAGGGGTGATATCCTCCAGGGACTCTTACCCTGTGACAAGGAGTAAGATTCAAATATTAAACAACTGCTCTGATGCTCAGGTTGATGTTTATAGGGAAGGCAGATTTTCCTGCTTTACTTCAAAGCAGGCTTTCATTATTTTGTTAGCACAGCATGTATTGAGCTATGTGGCCTCAGGTCCCTGGCTTTCACTTCATAATTTAATGTTAAAGAAAACCCAATATCTTACCCTCTAGCTTTCAAAATCTGGACACAGCAATCCAGATACACCTCAGGGAATTGTACGATTATGTTCCCACAACTGTGTGTCTATAATTAGAAGCACAGCCTGTAATTTACCAAGTGAAGCGCTCAAAGTCTATTTCTCCATTGCAGCTGACTAATATTCCCAGCCAAGTCCCCGGTTACAGGAGGAATTCCAAAATGGGTGATCAGGCAGAAGCTAAAAAATTATAATTAGTTGAGTTCCAAGTAGCGAAGTTCATCAGGAATTAGCCATCTGTTAGAAAACAGACCCAAATCTATTTGGAAATGAAATGCATACTTTCATGCCCAATTATTGGTGAAATATCCACTATTCTGGCAGAACTGCAGATTTACACTTTTTTATGTGCATTTTTGATGATTCTAGAACAAAGCAATGCATTGTTGCTTGAGCACAGAGGTACACAACCTCAGTGCAGCTGCTAGAGATACAACAGTTAATGTCAGCTATGGCCCACACAGCCTACACGAACCCAGGGTGCAGCCTGGTCTGGTTGCGACAGCACTGACTTTGAGGGTCTCTCCCAGTATTGCCCTTCTCCTCCTTTTTCCTCCTCACAATAGACAAGAGCTCAACACTTTCTCAGAACAAGCAGGGCCTGACAGAGGAACACAACAGCCAGCATTCACACACCAACATCACACAATTAACAGAAACTCTCTTATCACGGTAAGGCCAGTTTTCACTGAGGCATCCTGACATACAAAAAAACCCCACTTTTGCCTCCTTGAGACCAAGATGAGTATTACCATTCCCATTTTCCCAACAGGGAAAGAGCACCCAGTGCAGAGCAGCATGCCAGGAAGAGATCTCAGGACCGCTATACAGTCGCTGAAATCCTCATGGGCATGATGACAAATGGTCCTGTCAGTAATTCAGTCTGGGCATCACACACCACCACAATTCTGTTCAAAGCCTCCCTAGGCTCTATTTGTTTCTTTTGTTCATTTGGTTGGGGGTTTTTTAAGTTTTCTCTCTTCTACCTACCTTCTCCCTTGCTCCCCCACCTCATGACTTTTAGCCAAGTTCATACCAAATTTAAGCACACAGATTACATGGTTTTCCTCCAGAAATTAAGGTGAAGACAGTGCTCATTAGAAAAGCCATATGGCCTGTTGGCATGACTTCTACAGTGCCCACCAGCATTAGCTATAAGTCATGCTGAGAATGTGATCATAAATTTAAGACCAGCTTTCAAAGAAAACGTAATGAGATGATCCTTTGTTGTGTGTAGATACACCTCATTAAAAATAATTTTTTTAAAAAAATGAGACAGATTAAAAAAGGCTTCAGTTAACAGTAGCTTGTATTCTCTTTACTGACTTCATAACTTAACCCAATTACATAGTAGCCAGTTCCTGGAAGTGTTTCGTTTATGGCACCATTCTTTACAGGGACACAGAATACAGCTGTGCATCATGCAAAACTTGTTTTTACCATGTACTAGATAAAGAGTTTAATTAACATGTTATATAGGAGTTGAGAAGCCAATCATTTAGTCTTGACGCTAATGAGACCCACATACCTAACTCACATAGCCAAGTCTTTTTTTACTCCATTATTGCTGTAATTCAAGAAGCACCTGAATGACTGAAAGGAAAAAATATTTCTAGTTTTCACCTTCGAGTTTTGTGCAATCACAATTATTTTCTATAAAGCCTATTTTATCTTTTACGTGACATATTTAATTATTTTCAGAGATACTTTACCCCATCACAACAAACAACTTAAGTAAAAAACAAATACTGTGAATATGACTGTCAGAAAAACAGAAAATATGTGAAGTACCTGGAAACTAAAGGCAATACTACACAGAATTTTGTAACTGATTTAAAAATATCTATTTTCTGATCCGTTAGCTGTCTTCTGAATAAACATGAGGTCTCAGTGAAGTCATCAGGACTCCACTAGAGCTCAGATGGTCACAAGAATGAAGCCACCAGGCTTTGATCCTCACCTAATCCTAACAGCAAGGCTGCTTCAGTGGATAGTCTTCAGCTTTCACAGCTACAGACATATTTTCACTTGGGCAAAAAGCTAATTTCAAACATCTTTTTGTATATATACATGGTACAGAGATACAGAAAATACAACTGACATAATTTCAAATCAGAGTTTATCTATGAGATTATTCTTGTCTAAGCAATACTCACGACAATCCCATCTACTTAAATGCTCTTACTTTCCTCTGTCATCCCCAGCCCTCTCCAAATTATCTAACTGAATACACCAGCATAGTTTACACTAAAAAGAGGAGAGAAGAGGACTCTTGTAGTAAGCCAGCTAATAAGTTAAATTGGTATCATGCAGGAAGGGAGCAAATATGACAAGGTTGACTGATTAGAGTGAGGGAGGTGCCTAGAATGGGAAGGGCAGAGGTAGCTATTACAAGGAGATGAAATCAAGAAGAGCAAAGGAAATTGTGGTATCAGGGGAAGGGAGTGTGGAGACTTTGATCTGGATATTGTAGAAATGTAGGTAGGGAGAAGGAGAAGCTTCTTGCAATATGCGTGAGCACAGTGAGCTTTGGTGAGCAGCCTCTCCAAGGAGTGCAATAGGGATGCACAAACTACAGCATGGTTATTAAAATCCAGCAAACTAATGACCACAAAGCAATACTGCAGCAAAGGGTCTCAGTTGCGTCTTACTCACTAGTGAACATGGACATTATGCAATATTAGTTACGCTCAATATTTACAGGAATAATGATCCTAAAATCTACGCTACTCTAAGGCAGAGCCGGATCTCACTTTCTACAATCTCCCCAGCGAAGAAAAATCCAGACTGAGGTCTAGAAAGTTTGAAGGTTTTTTTGTGTATACAGAGATTTGCTGCTTCACATGTAGCTGCTGAATCTGGGTGTGGATAGGACAACTATAAAAAGATGATCTCTGAAATCAGACTTTTGGTAAGTTGAATCACAGTTTCTTCTCTGTGTCAGGATGCAACAGGCAGTCAGACAGCAGCTGACATGCAAATACAAAAAGCAAATCACAGTAACTCAGAAAAGCAAGAAGAAATAAAAGACAGTTTGCTTATGTCTACGGCTCTAAGGAGACAGCTAATAGATAAATCACTCCCAGAATCCTGTCATTCTGGTCTCTCATATGCCACAATTATTCATAACACTTCTGTGCCTCAAGGAGCCAAGAGCTGAATGTCTCGGGGCACTCAGTACTTGAAATACAGGAAACCTACAAATGCCAGCAATAAAGCAATTGCTGCGATTACCAACCAAAACCAGTGGACTTTTTCTTCAGAGTCTATGTTTTGCTTTCCTTTGGGTACACTAAATATCAGATTTTTGAAGCCTGACTTTGCAGTTGGATGCTGACAGCATCCAGTGACAGGAAAGCAAATCCAAGTGCCCTCTTGAGAAGAACCATTTTTGTAGTTACTGATGAAAATCTGTTTTGACCTGGCACTAAGTAATATTTTGCATATACTGTTCACCAGTAACCATCTCTGAGACTAAATAAGACTGATTATTCAAGCTAATGGCTTGTCCACAAAATGAGTCACACTATTCTAAAGTAAGTGTAATTATTTTCTATCCAAGTTAATTCTTTCAGTATAGAAGGTTAAAAAGGGTTGCGTCTAATTCAAATGCAATTTGATTTTCAAGTCAGTTAGAAATATGCTGATACTAAACTGAAAATGAGAGTATTGAACAAAGGAGTTTCAGCCAAATGAAATAAATCAAAGCAAGTTTATATATAAATAAGACTATAAAGGCCATACTTAGGGTAGCAATTTCACACTAACTATAATTTTAGAGATTCTTCAGAGGATCATGAATGGTTTATATTCAAGCGTTATTTATCCTACCTGAGGCCTGAAGGTCAGTAGAGTGACTCATGAGAAGTTTATCTAAATACCTTTTTTGAGAAACTCACAATATTTTCTCACATACAAAACTTTATTTAATCTAAAAAAATCAGATTTCCTTCTGCAGTTTTAATTACAAATTAAACCCAAGTTGTAAGCAAAGGCATATCTATTTTTAAGGCTAAGATCACTAGCACACAGAAGAGCCACTAGCCTATCTTCCCCAGGCGTTTGAACACAATTTATACTCTGTTTGTGAAAAGTTTTTTCATAAACCCTTGATTTTCGGTGTAATGTGTAACAATTATCATAGTCTCCTGACTTAATGAGAACAACACTTAGAATTTAAATATATCAGTCTGTAGGGTGTTATCATGGACAAAACACTGCTGCAACACCAAAGAGAAAAAAGCAACAAAAACAGAGCTCAGCCAACGTGCAGGTTCCTGTGCAGCTCTCTGAATGAGAAGACAGCCACAAAATCCAGATTTGAATACTTGTCAGATGAAAATATCTAAGTTGGAAAATATCTAAGTTGACATTAAGATTGTACATTTAACTAAAAATATTTATTTTACTTTTTTCCATTTAATTTTAAATGCCACAGCTGATCTTTAAGGTTTTTCAGCAGATTAAAAAGCAGGTATCTCACCAGTCAGTGAAAAAGGGCTAATGAAAATTGCACATTCCTCTCCCAAAATAATAAAAAAAACCCAAACCCCACCAAACCACCAGGATATTTTAATGAGGCAAGTAATTCCCTCTACAGATTTCTGGTGTACTAATTAGCAAGAAAGGATAGACATATATTAATTGCTAATACAACAACATTTCACAAAATGGGAGAGCTTAAATCTTGAGCAGCCCCGGTCTTGTGTCAAATATTGTCTGTTGTGGTGACAGGAGTCAGAATCCGATGGGAGTCTTGCATGTTTTATTCAGCTTTTAATAGAAAATGGCTTTAGTTCCTGTGTTATTCCTGTCACTTTAGCAGTTCTGTATGTAGTCATTTTCACAAAATACTAAAAGTTATCAGAAATTAAAGGAAGCTTGAATTTCTGAATACCAGTTAAAAGTTAGGTAGCTTGATCTCTGGTATCCACTCAGCATTTTAAATCACATCAGCAAGAAATTTACAGGAGGAAAATAAACTCTTGATTTGACAAGGAAACAAGTGAGAAAATTAAAATTTGCAAGATAGATAGAGACTTCATCAAGTGACTAAAACCGGAGTGAAACAAGTGAGAATAGTTAGGAATTATTACCATGGCAATGGTCTGCTGTAGCCTCACACACTTGATTCTATTGTTTGGTCATGAGAAAACAAAAGATTTTCCCATAGACAACTTAGAGAGTATCTGTTTTGCTGCCATTAATCCCAGGAACATCACCAGCAGGCTGCTGTAAAAGCAATCACAGCAAAATGTCTTCTCTCATTGCCCAAGCATTTTTAGCTGCTGTGGCAACAGCATTTTAAATTTGCCTCTTATTAAGAATGGTCATAACAGTGGCACATCCCCAGGGACCGTAGGAGTACAGGTGCCCCTCAGTTGGAAAAGGTTTTAGCCAGTCATGGTTTACATTGTAACCAAACACCATCTGAAGATGGAGTTTCTCTCAGCTCTCTGTGTTACATTATTGCTCAGCTGTTCAGCCAGATCACCTATATTTTCCAATACATTCTGCACAATCACCAGATAATTCAGGTTATTTGAATAACAGACCTTCACACAGCCTCACAAAGCACCACAAATTCAAAACAGAAAATTGGAAGTGCTTCTACATTTTTTAAAAATTATATTCTAATTTTGAAGTTCATCTTTAAGAAAGTGTTTAATCATTCTCCCTGGATTTTTTCTATATTCACGATATCACAAAGAAAAATCTTTGCACTAACAGTAGAAATAGTTGTTTTTCAGGGTTACCTGTTGCTTCCTTCTCTCTCTAGTATTACATTTCTCCAGTCTGAGCTCAGAAAAATGACCCTGAATACTTTGCAAATGAAGTGCACAGCACTAAAGTGCTTCCTGATATCAACTCCAACAACTTGCTACCATGCCCACTTCAGATCAATCATTTCTTAAACTAAGAGTTGCTCTTCAACTGCCCTTTGTGTCTGCTATAGGTACATTGTCCAAGAGTTACATTCTTCTGACAGTTAGGAACTTCCAATACAAATTTATTCCCTGCCGGTTTACGCCCGTTACTTGTGCCAAAACTTATCTTGCAAAACTCTTTCCCTGGAGTTTTTTCTTTAGGTATATTTATAGAGTAACACACCCATTCCCAGGCTTTGCTTTCCTGAGCCAAACAAAGCTTCCTCACAATATATATTCTTTGTTCCCTGATGAGTCTCACAATTCCTTCTGCACCTGCTCCAGTCTGCACCAAAGGGGCTGTACACACTTCCACAGTTAAGGGCTTACCAGGGCAATGGCCCTCAAAGTCACTTGCCCTCACGCGGGGTGAGAGGAGAAGCAGCATAATGCCAACCTGCAGGATACTCGGGCAGCACAAGAGAAGCGGGCAAGTGTTCCACACCTGGGGCCCAACTAGCTCTGCAGACCCATCACAGCACAGCCCCAGCACTGTCATCAGCAGGGCCCTGCTGGTGCTCCGAGCTGTTAGAGCATCCTACTCATAGTAATGCATCCATCCAGCACCAGGCGGGCACTGAGCCAGCCTGCATCCAGCAGGGCTGACACCAGGCATAAAACTAAATCGCTCCCATCTGACTGGTTCACTGAGCTCAAACCTGCCACAGGAGCTGTACAGCCAAATCCTGGCAATGCAGGGTCACTGCTGACAGATCCTGCCAGACCCAAGCTGGATCCATGCAGTGCTAAGCCAAATATCTCTGACAGTGTGAGCCCAACCACCTGCAGCTGAGGTTACTCACACATGAATAACAGAGGGTCAGGGGTGTGCCCTTCCAGAAACATCTCTGTTTACATTTATGACTCCATCATACTGATGTCTCATACTCACCCTGGACTGCTACAGTGCAGAAATCAAAACCAGTCATGCTCTGTATTTTCTCTGGGACTCAGCCATTGGTTCACTTCATGAGTTACAATAATAAATTCCTTTCTAATCAGCTACTGATTTTAAAGATGGTTGTTTCTGGAAAGTGGCCAGCCCCAGAGGGCACTAGCCAGAAAGGTTTGAGGTGGGTGCTATCTTCCATGTGCCCCCAACACTGGAAAAGCAAGAGCAACACAGCTCAGCTGGAAGGAGACCTCCTCACTGCAGTCCAATTCTGCTAGACCCCAAAAGACTATACAGTTATTTCAGTTATGTTCTTATGCTATATCCATCATTGTCTGTCGTTTGCACTTTCACAAATACAGCCGCATTATACAAGCTGCAGTCTGCATGCCAGGTTTTGAAATCCTTTAGCAGCTGTTTCAAATGACAATAATGCCATAATGCATCAGGGTGTTGAAACAGCGGTGTGTACCTATATGTCCCCCTGGCAACACCCATCTGGTGTGACATTTGCCTGCTGCATCTTTCAGCCTAGGAGAAAAGCCATCCTCTCAGTCACATTGTGTTCAGTAGAAAGCTAGACTGCAGGAACTAAACCATCAGAGGCAGAAGGAGAGACAGAAAGGAAGCAGCTGAGACTAGCTACATGCCGCACGTAGTTCCTGGCCTTATAAGTCATGAATAAAGTCTGTCACTCTGTACGGACAGATCAGTAGAAAGTATCCTGGATAAAGGAAGGAGATAGCACTCTGGTGATGGAGCAGAGAAGAGAATAAATAGGGGAAGAATGCAGAAAGCAAACAGAACTGAGACTCTACAAATAACAATGGGGGGAAATGAGAGGGAGGGAAGCTATAGAAGAGTAACAAAGAAAAGAACATAGAAGACAAGGATGGGGACTTGAAAGAAAAGTGACTTTACAGAAAAGAGGATGAGTCAGAAAAGATTCCTGATTTCATTGCAGCCACTTAATTAGTGGAATAATTGCTTACAAAGCTGAACTGGTTTTGGCAGCTGCATAGCTTGAGACTGCAGGCCTCACAGGTGGCAAAGGGAACAGGAAACTTTGCATGCTATTGACACAAGCTGAGGGAGAATTGCAAGAGGAGAACTGAGACTCATTCGTTCCACAGAGCTACATGCATACTAATTTCCCTCGTTTCTTCTATAGCGGGGAAGAGATCCTTTGTAATGGCTGGAGTGATTTTGTTTTTTCAGGAAGAAAGTTGTATTTTAAGAGGTCTCAAAATTCAGAAAACAAAAGTTTGATTTGCAAATAATTTAAGAGATCAGGTATCATTTTAAAAGGAGAAAAGGAACACTGCATAGGTGCTGAGCGTGATTACATTTCTTTCAGTGGCAGCTCTAGCATAAGCAGCTTCTACCACCATTTCCATTCTGGCTGCTTCTCGTCCCTATCCCAGACTCCCTCTCCTGGTCTTTTGGGACAGTGGGCAGAAGAACAATTGTGAAACAGGCCCAGAGGACAAACCTGCCCACAAAATCATCACTGCTGTCAAAAGAAATGGACACATACCTCTGAATTCAGTTCAAACTCCAAAATCATTCAAGAAAATAAAAAAAAGTTACAATGAAAATTAAGAATTTATTCCTTGATGCAGTGAGCAAAATGGTCTCATGGCTAAAACATGACCTGGTTCGTAGTTCTGCCAAGGAATCCTCTGTGACTTTGTCACTCTCCTCTGTGCCTCAGTTTGTCATCTGCATGCTAAGAGCTTTGCAAGAACCCATTCAAGACTGTGTGAGACATTCACACTCTAATCATGACAGCCAGAGACAAGCACACCAAGCTTTCAAACAGGAGAAGGAAAAATAGTAGGAATAAAAATATCCAATTGCCAAGCACACAGGCCAGAGATATTTTTCATTTTATTGGAGCAGAAAACCAAGAGCGTGCTGAGGAAAGAAAAGAAAGAAGAGTGAACACATCTGAAGTGCTGAGTGTTCAACTATGACAGGGGCCACCCTACAGAGACATAAGAGCAGCATGCCCACAAAAGCAGTGCACATGTTTGGGAGCAAGTTTTTTCCAAATCAGGACCCCTGGCTCTCTTATTGCAGTGCTGGCTGAGAAGAATTTGCTAGTGTCAGCTGATAACAGACATGCAGGTGAAACAGTGAGTTGGATTAAGATATGCTAACAAGGTGCAATAACAGAATGGTTGCCAGTGTGGCAGATAACATAGAAACACTAAAAGTCACTTTCAAAACAGAGGCTGCTATTTTCACTCACAAGAAAAACAAGAAATTTTTTCTTCAAATCACCAGCTGCTAATAGCATATAATATGAGACAATTAACAGAAATAAAGCATCTGTAAAATACAGTTTACATCAGCTGGGGAACTACAACAAAATCATTACAAGTCTAGAGATAATGGGACATATCCTTTCTGATGTCAATTAGTACAGTTCCCTTTGTTTCAAATCCAGTTTACACCAATTAAGTCTTGTAAGTGACACCACTAAACATTGTGCTAACAATAACACCAGGCATGTGATCCATCAAAGAGCTGATGGCAGGCACACTAAAACTGGGAACCATATGTTCTAATAACTGATGAGAACCTGAAAAACAGGGAAACATGGGGAACATTCACCTTGTAGAAGTCTACATGAGAAATGTGGAATGGTACAAGTCTATAGACATAGTCTAGAGATGGTGGAATTAAGTCTACTGTATTTTTTCACTTCCGTCGGCGTGCCTGCGTGGGGCTAAAGTGCAAATCCTTGGGGGGATTTGTGAAGTGAGGTGTAGGTGCCTCACTGGAGATTTCACCTGCCTGACTTTTTGTGTCACAAACAAGTTGAGTGCAGACAAGAGGCTGTCTCTTGGCATCAAGGCCAATCTTTCAGCTTTTCCTACTGCTGGCATTTATCCTCTTGCTCTAATGAGATTTGCAAATTGGTTATGGAATTCTACTATAAAGTATCTTAACTTCAACCCAGGGAAAAGGAAATCAAAAGCATGTGATGGAAGTATATATTTGCTTCAACAGAGCTGCATCACTGCACGAAAGATGCAAACATTTTCCTAACTATATCATAATCCTAAATTCTGCTCTGCAATCAAACTGGCTTTAAAACTATATTTCAGCTATACGTGAGAACAAGACAGTTTGTACATGAAATCACCCACAGAACTGCAGCTTCCATCACTTTCAAACCCCTCTCCATGAAAATGCTCATTCCTCTCCCTTTATATTCTTCTGGTTGTGCTTTTAATTTTACTCTTCCTTCAATAAGATTATCGGAATCTTTTTCTAAGGCAAGATAAATGAGAAGGATTGCTCTGTCCTAGAGAAGGTCCACCAGCAATCACATTATCTTTTTAATCAAAATCACCAGTCAACCAATATGTGTTTCTAACGAAATTGCACTTTTCTTTGATAAACCTCTTCCTATTATTTTTATCAAGGTTTCCCTGAAGCTGATTTTGGCTGATATGCTTATAATTGACAAATTGACACAAGTCAGTACATTTTCTGAACTTTAATCATATGGTCTACTCCACAGACTTTAGAAATGTAATAATAAAAACTAAAATTTTTTTTTTCCTCTCTCGAAGCTCAGACGTATGGTGTCAAGATTTTTAGGCCTGGTTTGCAGCAATATTAAAACTAAAGGAGCTTTGCCAAGCCTCACCTTTAGGTAGGCAAATAACCAACCAATATAGTCATAAGGCTGTAAGACTGGATAGTTTTGGCCAGCAGGATCAAGCTCCCAAAGATTAGCCACTCATGTTTTCCATGTTTGCCAGCAAGTTAGGCTTAGGGTTAGGGTTAGGGGTTAGGGTTAGGGGCTTAGGGTTAGGGGTTAGGTTCAGGTTTAGGGTTACGGTTTAGGGTTAGGGTAAGGGTTAGGTTTAGGGTTAGGGCTCAGGGTTAGGGTTAGGGTTAGGGTTAGGTTCAGGGTTAGGGGTTAGGGTGAGGTTTAGGGTTAGGGTTGGGGTTAGGGTTAGGGTTTAGGGTTACGGTTAGGGTTAGGGTTAGGGTTACGGTTATGGTTAGGGTTAGGTTTAGGGGTTAGGGTTAGGGTTTAGGGTTAGGGTTAAGGTTTAGGGTTTAGGGTTAGGGTTAGGGTTTGGGTCAGGTTTAGGGTTAGGGTTAGGGTTTAGGGTTAGGGTTAGGGTTAGGGTTAGGGTTTAGGGTTAGGGTTAGGGGTAGGCTTTAGGGGTTAGGGTTAGGGTTAGGGTTAGGGTTAGGGTTAGGGTTAGGGTTAGGGTTAGGGTTTAGGGTTAGGGTTAGGGTTAGGGTTAGGGGTTAGGGGTTAGGGTTAGGTTTAGGGTTAGGGTTAGGGTTAGGGTTAGGGGTTAGGGTTAGGGTTAGGGTTAGGGTTAGGGTTAGGTTTAGGGTTAGGGT
>BOSO01005884.1:0-18421 GCA_018403395.1 Gorsachius goisagi
TGTCCAGGTCTCCCTGGATGACATCCCGTCCTTCTGGTGTGTCAACCGCACCACCCAGTTTGATGTCATCCGCAAACTTGCTGAGGGTGCACTCGATCTCGCTGTCTAAGTCATTGATGAAAATGTTAAACAACACTGGTCCCAGTACTTCCCTAATCTGTCCTGAGAAAGGCTTCCTGCTGCGGTGCTGGCTGGGGGAGGCAAGCTGCCCGCCGGTAATCCCTCGGACTTTGCCCACTGGCAGCGGGACCCGTTGTGGCACTCTGGGGATGCTGCTGCTCCCGGGCAGCCCAGCGGCATGGTCCCCTGCCCGGGCCAGGCATTGGCGATGCCCCACTGGGGAAGCCAGGGTGGGTTCGGCACGGGCGGCGTGGGAGCAGGAGGGGGTGTGCGGCACCGCTGCGGCGCTTCCCGGGTGAAGCTGATCCGCAGGAGGGGAACGCAGCCCCCGCACGTAGACAGCTCCCCTGGGGCTGTTCTCTCTCTCTCACTCCCCTGCATTTCCCAGTTACAGGCGGCAGCGAGCGTAGGCGCAGGCACGGCAAAGCCCACGGTAAACACCGCGTAGAGAGCACGAGCCGTAAACTGAGACTAATTTGGCACCGAGTTCAGTCATAAAGGATAAATGTGCTTTATGGCCACATTCAGGATGTAGCTGTAATGGCTAAATAAAACCATACCCCGAGTGATGGGAGCTGTCAGCTACGGTCCCAGGGAACTGGGTTTTCGTGTGAGCAAACGGTGACTCTTGCAAATCACAGAAAAAGGGAGAAGGACTGAATGACTGGAGTGTGGAGAGAAGCAGGGGAGGTGGGAGTGCTGGTGAGGGACATTCATGGTGCCATGAAATCAGCCACGAGGAGTCCCTGCATTTACCAATAACAGTGTCGTTCCCTCTGTGTCACAGATGACTGCTCGGGTACACGGCAGAAGAGAAGAAGACATGAGCTCCACGGTCACTGTGGGTCCGGCAGAGCTGGCTGTGCCAGGCCGGGATGCAGGATCAGGCCATGCTGGTTCTTTGCAGCTGGAGCCTGAGTGCTCTGAAAACGCCAAAGCCCCCAGCAATGGGTGCGTGTGGCAGGTAGGACACCAGGGGCTTGTCCCTTCTGCTGGGGCACTGGTTTCTCACTGGTGTTGCCTTGAGTGGTATTTAACTCCGTTTCTCAGTGGGGAAACTGAGGCACGTGGTGGTTCCTGAGGCTGGGTGCGTTTTGGGAATGGTGGTAGATCTGGCACCTGAGCCAGGCCCTGCTGCTCTTTGTACGCTGGCGTTGCGGCTCCTCCTGTGAGTCGGCTCCTGGGCCTCAGGGGTCCAGGACAGGGAAGGGAGGAAGGAGCCTGCTGCCAGCAGCCTCGGTGGACCCAGGATGTTTTTCTAATAACATCCAGATGGATCCACAGAAACTGTTAGCATCTCAGAAGAAAAAAGAAAGAACATCAGCTGCAGGGTAAATGCGGTTCGGGCAGTTTAGGAAGGGCAGCCTGAAGGAGAAGCCCACTGCCAGGGCTCCCCAGATGCCATGGGCGCCTCTGAAATAGCAAATGCAGTGGTGAGCCCTGCTTCCCCAGGAGCCCAGCACGGGCATGGCCGGGAACAGCGTCCTGTCCAGCAGTGCTCTAACAGAGCCTTTCCTTCCAGAGTTAGGCCAGTGTTTGCTAATTTGAGTCTAGAAACCCCTTCTGAGGCACATTGTGGAGGTCTGCTCTTTTGGTATGTGTGGGTACGGGTGCCCACCCACCGTCCTTCCAGGCTCCTGTCCTGCAAAAGGAGAAAATCCATGTTGGGATAATTTCTGCAGAGAAACAGTATTTTTGGGGTGGTGGAGAGTGGTTTGAGCTTGTCCCAGGTGTCCCCATCACCCAGGACCCCCTCCCTTGAGGCTGCGTGGGGCAGAGGCCCTGGGAGCAGGGGTGGGAGGTGTTTTGGTGGTCACTGCATGCACCAGGGTTCCTCTGCATTTGGAGGTGACAGCAGACGGTCCCAGGGGAAGAGCCTTGGGGGCCAGGGGGGAACAAAGATGCTCCGTGCCTCGGGTGATAAATGCGTCGTGGTCCAGCCGCGGAAATGGGGCAGGGGAGGATGTGAGCGACAGAGGATTCATATCCCGGAAACACCACAGTGTAATGGCTCGGGAATTCGGCGTGATAAATGCATTTGCCTGTGCTGTTGCAGACAATCTGCTTAATGTGGGAAGCAGAGTTTCCTGCAGCATCAAGTTAGCAGGGAAGGGAAAACCCTGAGAGCCAGGAACAGCCGGGGAGAATTAAGCAGGTAAACCCATTACCAGTGACCACCTCTTTGTATGGGGATTACGCTGGGGTTTAAGCTGCAGCTTCCTGATGCTCTCGGTGTCTCCGGAGGAGTGAGGGCTGTGAGCAGGGCCCCCTCCCTCCTCCTGAGGGGCTTGACCCAAGAGCTGGGATTAGCACTTGCCACAAGTCGCCCTCGCTAGACAGAACAAATTGCTGCATGTGCTTAGGAACAGCTCAACCTGCGCAAACTGTGGCGATGCTTTGAGACAGAGCTCATCCTTGCTCTGGCAAATTCCCCCATTCTTCCTAACATGAACTTCACCACGGAAATCACTCCTCTTTGGTTAACTGATTTACACTGTCCCAGTCACCTGGCCACAGGTTTTACCCCAACTTTCTCCATAGCTCGGAAGTGCTGCAGATACTGGCTCTAAAAACAGCATCACGGCACACGTGGGAATAGATGTGCTGTCCCAAGAGCTGGTTTCAGTTAGCACATCATGAAATGGTTTGGCACAACCCATGGTACCTGTGCTCAAGGAAGGCTGAGGATGGTGGGGAGGTAGCTTTGGGGTGCAGCAGGGGGGTGCTGGGGATGGGGTTGCACCCTGCTGCACCCCAGTGCCAGGGAGAGCTGCAGGGACAAGCGTCGCCGGGATCCAGGCTTGGGCCATGGCTGCGGGGGCTCCCCTGGTCCTTTCTGGAGCCTCCGAGGGGATGATGCTCCATGGCATCGTGGTGCCCTGCAGGCCTGGCCCTGGGGGGGGGGGGGGGGGGGGGGGGGGGGGGGGAGAGCCGGGCCCTGGCCCCCCCCCCCCCCCCCCCCCAGCTCCCGCAGCCTCGCTCGCCCCGAGACGTGTGTGTCCTCCGGCAGCCTTTCCAAAATGCCAACCGCAGGAAAGCAGCAGAAACCCAAGCTTTCCTTTTGCTTGGATTCCTATCAGTTCCCAGAGCTTAATAATAGATTATTTCAGGCTTCCTTGCTTCAGTTTTGGCTTTTCGGGCTGGGGCTGAACGCGGGCAACGCAGCCCTCTGGGTTAGAGAAAGAGGAAGGAGAAGCCGCTTTGTGGGATGAGCGTTTTGCCTGTGACCAAACCCTCCCTTGAGGCTCGCCAGGAGCACAACCCCTCTCCACCCTTCCTGCTCCCCATGGGGGTCCCCTGCCAGCCCGGGTCCCATGGGAGCTGCAGCCGGGGGTCCCCAGGGTGGGCGCAGCACCCAGCACCCCGGGCTGGCCTCACCCGGGGGAAGCGGGGCAGAGAGGCGGCGGGGGAGCCACCGCTTCCCGGGCCCCTTTAAGCTGCCTCTGGCTCCATTTGTCAGCCAGATGCCGATCCAGATGTTGGCGCTTCGGTCTCTGCCCTCCGGCAGGGGCGGGGGGGTGCCCCGGGCTGCCCCGGTCCCCGCGGCCAGCGACGCCTCCGCATCGCCATCTCCTGGGCGATGGGGGCACGGGAGGCGGCTGGGTCCGCAGAGCGAAAAGCCTCGTTCTTCTGGCACCGAGAAATTTGTGGGTTCACTGCTTTTTTCTTTTCTTTATTTTTTTTTTTTTTTTGGTGCGCCCCCCGCCCCGGGAGCTCATCCCTGCCCGCTCCGCCGGGCCCCGCTCAAACACCAAAGACAAAACGGTGGCAGCTCTGCTCCTCGCCTTTGCCACCCTTCCTTGGCCGAAGATGGGGAACGGTCCCCGGTATTGGGAACATTGGCCCACCACAGCCCCGGGGACAGCCACAGCACCCAGCAGCGGGGTTGGAAGGGAGCAGGACCAGCCGGGTGCTGTGGCTGTCCCCGGGGCTGTGGTGGGTTTCATGCTGCAGGCCGGGAGCTCACATGGCTTCTCTGTAGCCCCTCGGTCCCCAGGGTCCCACCCTGCCATGGCCTGGTGCTGCCACAAGCTCAGCGAGCGCAACGAAGACAGCGGCTGTCAAAAAGGTCTGGCACCTTTGGGGAGCAATCTCCCCAAAGCCACAGGCAGCGGTGGGCAAGACATTCTGCTTTGCATTTCAAGGGAGCTTGCGATGGACTGAAGGACCACCGGTCCATCTGTCCTGCAAAGCAGAGGTGTTGCCACCCTCTACCGTACCTCGCAGCCAAACCTGGCTGTGCCCCCCGGCCCTACCCAGCTTTTACCTTTCTTGGGCATTTTCATGTCATACATGGAGAACATATGGGAGCCATTAGACCCAGATTTACATTCTTCCCTAACGAATGGCAGCATGTCAGAGAGTTGTTTATTTAACGTAAAGTGTGATATTTTTAAAAAATAGCCTCAGCTCTCCTAGTGCAGTAACTTGTGTGACACTTCATGCCCTTCTTCCTGGTGCAGGATAAACAGTTAACAGGAACTAGTGGTCGGGTTTTAAATCTCTGCAGAGGACTCCTGAGCCAAACAGGAGGAGGGAGCGGACAAGATTCAGAGCGCTCTGCAGGCTGGGGCTCTGCCTGGCTGATGGCTGGCTGTTGAGGCTGTGATCTGTTAAGATCCCTGCAGATTTTCAGATCTTGCTGGAAAACTCCTGCGCCACGCAGGCTGGCTGGGATCTGTGGCCATTAAGTGCCCTTCCCATGTCTGAGCGCTTCTGGCTTGGGCAGTTGTGGAAAAAAAAAGAGCTGATCAGGGATGCTCGCAGCCCAAGAGGTTTGACAGGCATGGAGGCAAAAATAAGCCCTGGTGAAGTTGTATGTGCAGATGGACAGACCTCAGGACTGGGAGAAGGGGTGTGGGATCACATAGGACCCTACCTTCCCTGCGCTACCTCCTCCTTCCACTTCTTTAGGATGTGGAAGCTTGCAAGATCCTGGCAAGATCCACCAGGAGACAGTGCTAGATTGTAAAAGGTTGAAATCTAGCCCGTCGGGTGCCCTTGGCTGCTGCTGGATTTGAATGCTGTAAATTTAACTGAGCGTCCGAACACCGCCATCCTTTCCCCACTCAGCCCTGCCTCCCTAGCCCACCCTCTCATGCAGCAGCACTTGCTTTTCCTTCCTTCCAACCCGCTCCGGAAACCTCCTCGCAGCACACTTGCGCTCTCTATGCTTACTGGGAAAGTAATAATTTTATTAAATCTTACAGGTCTTTTTTTTTTTTTTCCCCCTCACCTCTCGCCCTAAGGACAAAACTCTCCGAAGCGAGCACGGTTTCTCTGGGTAACGTCATCCTTGCTTGTTCATCTGTCTGAAGCAATTACTGTGGCTTCCTTAGGGATTATTTTTTAGACAAAGTGTTGACATTTTTCCCCAGTTGGGTGTCAAGTGTGTACCTGTGGTGGTAATTTCTGAGCGGCAGAAGTCTAACGAGAGGAATGCCCTGTGGTTAATGAGGTGTTGGAAGACAGCACAGTTAAATCTGGCATTACGCTTTCCAACTTTCCATTTTAATTAGAAACCTGGATCTCCTGGTCATGCACTCTTTTTTTTTTTTTTTTTTTTTTTTTTTGAGTTGAGTGACAACCCAGCCTTTCACAGGAAAAGCAACCACAATGTTTAAGTAAGCTGTTGATGCTGTTGACTATCCACATCGCTCCGTCATGCCCAGTTTTGTGTTTGCCATTGGAACATCTTCTGTAGCCTTTCCCAGGCGCTGTACCCGCAAGAGCTCCGGTACCGGGGATATCAGCGGTGGCTGGGTCCTTCTCTTCCTGCAGCTTCCTTGGCCTAAATCCGGGACTTGGGCAGGTCAGGCCTTAGTGGACACTGCCAGGTACTGGTTTAAATGTCAAACTTCTCAACTCCTACCCATGGCAGGTAAGCAATTACAAGTTCATAGCAGCACAGAAGGTAGAGACAGAGGGGTTCAGCCTGTGTCCCTGCCTTGAAAAACCGTGCTGCAGGTGTCGGATGTGGGCAGACGTGAGGATGATGATGCTGATACCCCCATGAGGTAGCCTGTGGCAGCTGAAGAGTTGCAGGGCTCCTCACCTGCCCTGAGCCTGAACCACCTTCACTGAGAGCTGAGCGTGTGTTTTACCATGCAGGTAATTAAAAGCACGCACTGGTTTGTGGTGGCAGCAGAGCTGACGAGTCGTTACTTGTTCACCTTTTAATAGTGGGACTGTGCACGCTTGGTGTGATTTATATTACGTGTGCTCGGATGTGCAAAATAAGGCAAAGCTGCAGAACGGTCACGGGTGTTTGCCAGTTTAGGGATAACCAGCTAGCGTACCTGTGATATGATGGTACTGAAAAACTCAAAGTTATCCTACTGCTGTCCTTAATTTTTTTTTTTTTTTTAGGATAGGGGAAAGGTGCCTGTGCAGATTACATTTTTTGCAAGCATTACTTTCCTTTATGAAAATGTTGTAGTTGGTATATGCAGTAAAAATGTGCCTTTTTGGCTGTTGGGGATTATAAGTGAAAACTGGAAATCATACTTGTAGTCCTCCAAGCATTCAGTGTGCACAGAGTAAATACCTGCAAGACCGTATGTCCGCCTTCCCCGTGGGCAGCTGTGTGGAACTTTGCTACGCAGAGGACAAGAGAAGCCGCCATTCTCCAGGAGGAGCAGAAATTGCCTTTCGACTTGATCTCCACGCAGTTCCCCCAGATGAGAAACAGCACCGATGGGCCATGGCAATGGGTAGGCGCAAGGAGGGTGCTGGCAGGGCTGGTGCCCGTGGGTGGGCGATGGTCCCCGCACCACCGGGCTCTGCAGCTGCCAAAGCTGCTGCACGCTCCTTCCCCGCCATGGCTCTGCCATCCCCGTGCCATCTCCCTGCTTGCCTGGGAGGACGATTAACCGCAATGCTATCGGCGCTGGGGAAAAGATTTCAGAGCCAGCAAGTGCAAAAGTTCAGGAGTACTGTAATTAGCAGAGCAATTCTGAAGTGCAGTAATTAGTAGCTAATTACTGCTGCAGAAATAGGCAAGGCATAGCGCCTTTTCTTCCTCCCTCCCGTGTAAAGGTGGCTTGCCTGGGGTTTGCCGGGAGCGCTTGTCCCATGTCCCTGTCCCCAGTGGCAAGAATGGAAAAAAGTGAAGAAGGGGAGCCCAGGTGGGCTGAAGCTGAGCCCATGGATGCTGGAGGGTGAACTCAGCCTGCTCTGCAGAGCAAAGGCCCCGGGACTGTGCTGGAAACAGGGACTTTGGACTCATGCCAGCTGGCAAGAGGCCGGGCTGTGACTCCCCCTCCATCACGGGGGCCGGGCAGGTGCCCCCAGCTCTCCGGCAAAATGCAGGTTTCCCCTCCCAAGACCTCAGCACGCCTGCTGGCCGGAGCTGCCAGCTCATTTATATTTGCAAATCAGGATGAGATATTTGATAAATTGATAATTGATAAACCTGCGCTGTTGGTTGTGGGGCAGACGACCGTCCCTGGCCGTGTTTGCTCGGGGACAAAGTGTGACCATGAAAACCCGCCTGCAGCCACAGCAGCAAGGTGCCACCCGCCGGGGAAGGGCTCCGGCAGAACCCCGAGTGCCCGGAGGGAATAGGTTGCAAATGTCTAACTAGCAGGCCTTGCCGTGGCGTTTCCAGAAGATGCGGTATGCATGCACACGGGGAGGTGGCTGTGTAAACAGGAGGGCTGTTTGTGTCCTCTCTGCAGAAAGTTCGGTACAGGAACATGAGCTCCCTTGTTCAGCTCCAAATTACGCTGCCATAGCGCGCCTCTGAGTGGCAAGGTTCGCTTTGCAAAGCTAGGGAAGGCAGCTGAGCTGCTGTAATGCTCCTGCCAAATACACCTGCAGTTTCCAAGGGGCTATTATACAAAAAAAAGGTAAAATGAATTAGATTACCCATCGTTTCCAAACCGGAGTGCTTTTCACCACCGATACCACTATTGCAACAATGTCATGTTTAACTCCTTTAGGTTAGGCTACGTTCATAAATGCCTTTTTTTCCCCCCCTTTACTGAATAAGGGAAGTCAGGCCCAACAGGTGAGACTGTAGGAAGGGGAGCATCAGGAAAAGCATTTAGGAGTCCATGAGGTTCAATAGCTCTGTGCCTGTCCCCAGCCCAGCTTGTGGCCCAGGGTAAAGGAGAAGATGAAGTTCACCTCACCCCTCAGCTGTGTGAGTGGCGGCAAGTCCTGGTTTCCTGGGATTTTTCCCCCCATTCACTAGAATTGCAAAATCGGAATTATGCTTGTAGAAGCAATAGAGTGCACAGGCTGTGGCCATCCCTCCGTGCGGTGGGAGCGGCGCCTGCAGCGTCCGACCCGGCTGCGTTGCCCGCCATGGCACAGGGTCCCCCAGTTCCCTCTGCGGGTGTCCCCGATCGGCTGTCCCTGCTCGGGCGCTGCCACCGGTGTGATTGGCTTTTGTGTCTCACCACAAAGCTCATCCCTGGGGTGAAGCAGCACCATGCTCCATTTTCATCCCCTCCCCTAAGGCATTTTTAGGCTTTTTTACTCACGCGTCTCTTAATTTAAGACCAAATATAGCCTGCTGCAATGTTTCCTATCAAACTTTATTGTTCTGCCACTGTACCAGCATATTTTATTTACAGCTCGAAACCTTAGTCCAAGACCGACAGGAGGACTGAGCTGAACGCGTTTCGGCAGCGCTCCCCCTGCTGCGATGCCGGGGGACGGGCTGGGCAGTGCTGCTACAGCCCCAGCCTTGCGTAAATGAAGGACTCCTGCACTTTTGCTTCCTCGGCTGCCGAATCTGTCCCATCGACCGTGGCACCCCCGGCCACGTCTCCGCGTACACCTCAACCGCAGCCACAGCCAGCCCGTGACAAGTCACATGGGTGTGACGGAGTTAAACCTATTCCCAATTTACTTTTTAATGCAGTATAACCAGAAGGATTAGTTAAAGGCTTCGGGCAAGTCTATAGATGAGGATACTCGCTGTCAGGTAAAGTGCACTTGACACTCAGGAAGAAGGGATTGGAAAAGCGCTGGCTCAGCAAGGCTTTGCCCCAGGGGTGCCTGGGCTGACCTGTCCCCTGGGCTGACCTGTCCCCTGTGCCCAGTCACCGTAGCCATCTTCAGGTGTCTAAGGTGGAGGGGGGAAGATGAGCCGGGGTAGAGCATGGCAACGTGGTGCTCCCGTGATGCTCTTGCCTGGTGGGCGCAGGTCTTGGGCTGCTTGGGGGATCCGCTTCGTGCCAGGAGAGGAGAAACCCAGCTTCGTGGAGAGTCTGGGAGTCACCAAGGGGCCCCAGTACCGTTTTTAGAGCCCAATTTAGCCAGATGCCGGCAGTGTGGGAGGAAGCCCCTTGGGACCGGGGTGCGATGCACTGCCACCGCCATGTACCCCACGCCTGCTGCACCATCACGCCCTCAACATCGGACTTCAGTCACTCCCACCCTGCCCTGTCCTCACTGGGACAACATCAGGGGCTTTGGTGTCTAGAACTACTTATGAACAGATTGTAGAAGAGACAGGTTTACTTAATAAATAAATACAAATAACATATGGCAGGTACTAGCATGGAATATAGAAATATTCATGTTGTAAGGGAGGCTAAGCTGTCTAGGGCTTGGAGCTTTTGGCTGATGCTAGTTTAGCTAGATACGCTGAGGATATCTGCACACATTTATCCAGGCTGGCGCTCGATAACGTGGCTGATGGTGCAATCTGAAATTGCTTGAAAAGGGCATATTAGAAGCTGCATACTCAGATGGATAAATACGTTAATGCAGCGTATCCAGGGAGGTTTTGCCTTAGAATGTCTGGGGACAGTAAAAGCACGTGTTGCCCTGGCGTCTGGGGTGTCCTTGGGGTGCCTTTGGCCATGTTTCTGGGTGCCTGCCCGGGGCAGGTTTGTGCGTGTCCCCGGGAGCTGCAGTGTGGTCATGGCACGAGCCGGCCCTGCGTTGACGGCAGGGGAAGGCGGGGGTGCTGGTGGACCTTGGGAAGGTGCCGGGGCTTTCCCCCTCATCTCTGCAAAGCTTTGTGCAGTGGAGGAGCTCTGCTTTGTGTATTTTTGGTAAAGCCTTTACCTAAAGCTTGGAGCTCTAACATTTGGCTCTGTCATACTAGCCAAAAAGAGAGAGAGCGAGGGGAAAGGAGGAGGCGATGGTCAGGTTTTGGGGTTCGGGTCATCTCTGAGCTCCCGGGACAGGGATTAGTCAGCCGAGACGGGCAGCGGGAGGAAGAGGATCGCCTTCTGGCCATAGTGAGTCCGCGGCCCCAGCTTGCTGTTCCCATTCTTCTTCAGACCAACAAACCAGTTCTTATCTGCATGCTTTTTGGAGACGTACGTGTTGTAATGGTTTTCTTCGATCCTTTCAAGGAACAGGCACTCCTCACCCAGTAACTGCTGAAAGAGAGCACCGGGTAATGATGGTGAGACAGGGCGATGCCATAGGGAGGAGGATGCCTGTTCCTAACTCAGCGATCCTGGCTCAGACGCTCCCTGGCTAGGATCCTATCCAGACCCGCCTCTGAGACCTTCGTGCCCTAGTAAAGCTCATATTTAAAGTGTGGAGGTAAGTAGCCTTGATTTAGTCCCGTGGGCTACTCCTGCAGTAACTTTTCCGTGACCTGGGCATTTTATTTGGCAGTAACCGAGCCTGGCCACGCGCTCCATAAGCCAGTCCTGGCACTGGCTCCTGCTCTGGCACTAACCTGTGCTGTGGCAGCTGCAGGTTCAGGGCATGAGCACGGAGAACAAAACAGCTCTTTGGTGAGGCTAAGCAGCCGGTGACCAGGGTTACGTGTCACGCACTTTGCTATAAATGGGACTGGTCTTAGAGAGACAGATTATTTTTGGTGACTTCATGGCCTACAGTTCCTGTGTGCAGGGGTAAAGCTCCTGCCTTGCATGATCCTGCTTGCACCGGGATGTCACGGATGCTGTCACTGCCTCTGGCACAGGGCTCAGCGTGGCCAGGATAGAGAGGAAAAATGTAGGGAGGTCTTTGCTCAATGGCCATGGGCCATTGCCGGGGGCTGCTTCATCTCGCAGCCCTGCCAGCGGCCCTGAACCCCCTGGCAAAGCCATGGAGAGGCGGCCGGAGGCAGGGATGTGGGTAAGGGGCTGGAAGAGCTGGGCTGGAGCTGCACCCACCCTGCACTGCTGGGGTCCCCCCACGGCCCCGCTGGCAGAGCGGGCAGCTGCCGAGGGAATGCAAAGCATCTGCTGCTCCAGATAGGGAATAGGGTATTTGTCAAGTGTTTGAGGCGGGGTGGTAAATGGCATTATTTGATTATTTATTTATTCCCCCCCCCAAAATAAAGCCGGATGGAGAGTGGCCGTCCAGCTACCAAAATAACAAACAGAGGCTAACTGCTGCTCGCGGTTTGCATTACTCAGAGTTACGAGATTTCTGCAAACCTCAAACCCTCTCCGTGTCTGGTCCCACATAAACCTCCTACTTACCGAGCCGTAGAGCAGCCCGTTGGTGTCCATGGCCAGGTACTGCCCAGACTTGGTGCTCTTTATATACACCTCTCCCACGCTTTCCGCGCTCAGCTGGAGTTGAACTGAAAGTAAAAATAAAACAACAACACAAGTAAAAAGAAAATAGGAGAAAGGAAAGAAAAAAAGGTGGTCAGAGATAATGTCCAAGCTGCTAGGAAAGTTAGCAGGGTATTTTTGCTCTGAAGTCTGGCTTATAAGGAGTTTATAGGAAACAGTACAGCGTGTAATAAAAGTATCTCCTTGTACCCTTTCCTTCACAGAAACCCCACAGCCATGCCTTAGGAACCAAAGACCAATTTTTTCCTTCTTTTACATCAAAGGGCGGGCAGCTTTTTGGTTAAGACGCTGGAATGGGACACAGGAGATTGGGGTTTTAATTCTGGCTCTAATTTACAAATTTCTCATGTGGTTTCGACAAGACACTTAAGGAGTGACATATGAAGAAGTATTTTGAGAGCTAAACCAGGGATGGGCAGACTTCAGATGCCTGCATTGCAAAACCCTGATCCAAAGCATCCCATCCAGCAGTGTGCCGGGGCTGGCGTTACCCGGTGCGTCATAGGCGGATAGTGGAAAAATGAAAAGGGCTGATCTTCATCCTAAAAAATACCTGCTGTAGCATTAAAAATACCACGAGCCACATCTTAGATTGTCCTAGTTTGCGGTGCTAACATGAATTTGATGCTAAACCAAGGTCTGAGCCTGCCAGCGCACAGGCTGGGTGGGGGCGATGGGTTCGTGGTGATGCTGTGTTGCGTCACGCAGCGTACCAGCTTCCTGTCCCCGATGCTGGACTTCAACTAGGAACTCTGGGGCAAAAAAAGCTCCTTGTTGGTCTTGTACTGTAGGAGGGGAGCAGCTCAGCTGTAGGCTGGGGTGTCTGGGCCACCTCCCTCCTCTGCTCGGCATCCTGAACCTAACCTGGCAGGTTTAACCTTTCTATCTGTCTGGTTACTTTTTTTTGCCCCGTGGGTTCCTTTTTTCTTACTTTGCTAATTACAGGAGTCTCAGAAAATGATTAGAACTTGGCTCGAGTTCTTGTTTAATGTGTTTATTGGGCAGAGGCAAGGAGAGAGGCCCTTTGGTTGGCAAGAAGCTCTGGGAGGAGAGCTCTCTAGCACCGTGCGCTCAGAGAGGGCTCCGTGCTGCTCTCGTGGGTCGGCAGAAAAGCTGAAGTCTGAACAATTCGTGGCCCGGCTGGCAAGTGCAGAGAGCTGTGGTCATCCAGAGCATGACTTGCAAAATCCAACTCTTCCAAATGATCTTTCCCACCTCAGCTTTTTTTCCTGAGCTTACACTGCAGAGATTTCTAACAGAAATATTCAGATGGTTTGAATGAAGTACGAACAGATGCCTCAGCTCCAACTCCTTCCTTCTTTTTGAGTTTGTTTTAGTTTATCCTTTTTTGGATGAGGTAGAAGGTAATGTTACCTCTTGGCATGGTAGAAGCCCTCATCCCAGTGAAATCTTTGCTGTAATGGTTCACATTCTTCACTTTTGGCGTTTCCTGCTCAGTAAATCGTGCTTAATTAGAAAATTGCCTGGGTGCAGATTTGCAGTCATGCACAGTCCTGGTGCTTGCCTGTGGGAGAGCCCCCAGCCCCCTGGCATTCACTGTGGCGCTGCAGCCCCAGGACGTGGCCAAGGGGAAAAAGGGAAATGAGACAAAAATGATGATACTGTCCTAAAAACTGCCTTTGAGAGAGAGGAGTGGGGGGACCCCCCAGGTGCTGATGGGGATGTTAAGGTCTCTGGCTGCAGAGGAGGGGAGAACGGAGGGTCCAGAGGAAGGAGCTGATGCACAAATTCTTGCATTTTTTACAGGGATAGGTATTTCCTTCCACGAAGTAATGGGATGAAACAGAGAAAATAAGGCTGCTTGTGAAATCTAGCATGGGCTTCATCCTCGAGGTTCTACAATGTCCTGGCAAGTCTTCTTTTCATCTCATGGTGCAAGCTTGAGATGCCTGCACATGGCAGCAAAGGATGCGGTGAGGGAATCATTACGTAGGGCTGGACGGCAAGGGCTTGGAGTGAGTGACTTCTGTTCTCCTTAGAGACCCTCCCTGATTCTGGGGCTAGCACCTGGCAGGCGATTTAAGATGAAAATAAGAATTCTTGATGTTTATCTGGAACAAAATGCACATGGGAGCAGGCAGTTCTTTGCAAAGCACCAACGCAGGCTCTAACACAGCTGTGCATGCTGGCTCCTTGGATGAGCCATGGGCATTCCAGTGCCTCGTCCCTCCCCAGGAGCCTGGCTCCCCGCTATCACCCCCAGGTTTCCCATAGGGATCTGGCTTTCTCCATGCTGGCAGACTCTTTTCCCAGCTGTGTAAGCAGCATCCCATGGTGGAGTTCACGGTCCAGGCTGCTCCGCTCACACGCCAGAGAGCGGTGCTGAGCAGCTCCGGCGTTTGCCAGGCGCAGGGGCAGGACCGTGGGCAGTTTGTTGGTGTTGGTGTTCAGAGGCAAGGTACCTTGCCGGCAGGGCTGCTCCGCTGGCACGCAGCCCTTCCAGGAGTTTCCTCTGTAAATATTTGTGCGTTTGGATATCCAAGTTTACGAGGTCGTTTACAGGAGGTTCCTTCTGGCAGAAGTTTGCAAACACGTGGCCCCAGGCCAGCAGCCGGTGAGGTGCGAGCGTGCCGGGGCGCAGCGGGTGCCGTGCACAGGAGCTGCCTGCACTTGCCTGTGTGCGTTGTGCGGCTCTGGGGACCGGTGGCTGGAGGGGAAACGCTCACTCCAAGGGAATGGGCTTGCTTTACCAGGGGGTAAAAGGCTGGGCTGTGTGGCTGCATCCATGCTGTGAGATGGGCTTGAGGCTGGGATGCAGGGGCTGGACACTCGTGTCCTTGTTAGCACCCCGTGTCCCAGGAGATGCCACCTTGCTGTTGCGTCTGCAAACCCGTGCTGAGCTCCCCGGGGCACACGGGTATCTCTGCGTCCCCCTTCTGACCCCAGCAAAATCTCAGCATTGGCAAAATGTGGCAGAGATGCCTGTGGAGCTTGTATGGCCTCTCCAGCTGCCGGTTTGTGGGTCCTGTGAGCCTGGTCCTGTCTTCTGCAGGTCCTTTGGGTCAGCATCCTCCTGTGCTCTTGCAGGGGTTTGGGAAGGGTTACGTGCCTGGTTTATTCCAGGCTGGAGGCTGCCTGCCCCTCGCTGTGTTTATCCAGCCTCATGAGCTCGTCCTCACCTGTCCCCCAGCACTGCCGTGTGTTGCGTGAGCGGTGGGGAAACAGCGTTTATAGTTAAAACTCTGCTATAAACTGCCCTTCATTAAAACAATAACAAGAAGGAAGGTTAATTTTGGGGGAGAAAGCCACATGTATGCTTGTGGTTTAAAGAAAATAAAAGTGCTTTTCTTAGAATTTGTAAGGCAGACTTGGCTCCTCCCAGCCCTTCTTTCTAACCAGATAGGAGCCTGGCAGGTCCCAGTTATATTCCAGTAAATGTTCAGGATATGGCGTACCCAGAGGTTTCTGCTGAGAACCGAGAGCTCCGGCACGCGGTGGTGGGGAAAAGCCTGGCCCCGCTGCCCACAGAGCCCCGTGGGGAGCTTTGCTGCACTGCCAGTCCAGCTCTCCTCAGCCATGGGTTTAAAAAATCCTCTCAAGAGCCCTAAAAGCTTAGAACTTCCCAACCAATTCCTTGGATTTTTGTGACTTTGCCCTCACACATTTTCTCTTTAGTTGAGTGGTTTGTCTGGGGGTTTGCGCTGTGCAGCCCCGCTGGTCGCCGCTGACGGCCTGGCTGGGCTCAGCAGGGAGAGCTGCCGAGGGCAGGGGGCTTCTTGGTGTCAGAGCTGGGTATTCGGCTCTCATCCAACCGCCTTGTGTGGCAAAGCAAGAGAGCCTCAGCACCGCAGCTTAGCTCGGTCGTGTGAGCTGCTGGCAGGGAAAGCGCTCTCGATAACTTGGGTGGCGTAGACGACTACTTGAAAAGGACAAATGTGCACCTTTCCTTGCTGTACAGGATAATATAGATTTTTTTTTTATACCAGGGTTTGCCCTAGATAGCCTGCAGCGCTGTTATCATAGTAGCGTTTACATGATGGGTGCTTTTTGGTGAGCAAGCTCTGCCAGCTTCCTAGGATGAGCTTTGATGCCAATTACAGAGAACGAACGTGCTCTTAGAAAGGCGGTGGGATGTGCACATGGTAAGATGAGTGTTGGTATCTTCATGGGCAGTTCATCCCAGCGGCAGGTCCCCAACATCCCATGGGCTGAAGCCACCGGCATCACTGACTGCAGGGCACGGGGACAGGCGAGAGGAGCCGTGGATGGCCCGTTAAACCTTTGCGACAAAGATGCACCTAAAATGTCCTGAAACTGCTTCAGCACACAATAAGCCATACTTGTTTTCAGTTAAAAAAGTGAATGGTAACATGAATGCATTTCTAAAGCCATAAGTCACAAAACAACTCTTTCACCTGCTTCTTGCTTATGTCGGGCTTGTGCATCCTGCAGGAATTAAACTTCCTGCATAAGGGGAGGGGGAAGTTCCCCAAAGGCAAGGGGACACTGTGTGCAGAACATACAGATAAAATCTGTTCTGCACGCAGAGGAATCAGGGCCCGACCTCCCGCTCCGGCTCGCGACTTGATGTGCAAAGAGGCACAGCTGCAGCGCGCCGCCGGGAAACGCTGCATTGGCACAGCCCGCAACTGTGCTGAATCTTCTAACCCAGAGTAAATGCAAAGATACCATAGAATTATGCGCGATGGCTGCGCATGTGTAGGCTGTGAGGCTGCTCTTAAACCTTTTTTTTCCAGCTGCCGGCTTGCTGCGTAAGCCAGCTGTGCCGCAATTAGCGCTTTGCTCCTGGACGGTCTGCCTGCCCGCGATTATTTTGATAACCAGTTTCAGATTGAATAATTCTGCAGATGTGAAGTAGCACACAAACCGTGCCTCCCCGGGCTCTGCGTCCCGGCTACAGGTGTGTTTGGTGGGTGTGCTGGCTCCCGGAGGGTGTGCTGCCACCAGGAGAAAAGAGAGCCTGGTACAGAGCCTGTCTTCTCCAGCTCCCCCCTTCCTGGCTGATAAAGGCTGATAAAACCATAGGAGCAAGGAGGAGCGCCAAGAAGCCCCGTCAGGTTTGCTTACTGTGCTGGTCGCTTCGGTCCCTGGTCCCATCCACTTTGCCATCTGGGAGGATCCGTAGGAAGTGGCCGCCGTTGCTGCAGTACAGGAGTTTGGGTTTCTTGTAGTTCCCCAGGGGAAGGTTGAATTTTTCGGTCAGGGCACTGAAGGTGGTGATTTCCCCTTCGGCCATCTCTCAGCCTGTGCTGGTGGCCGGGCTGCAAGAGAAGCGGCGGCGTATGGCAGGGGCAGCAGCACCGAGTGCTCGGCACACGCCGCTGCTGCCAGGCTTTTAAAGGGAGGGGAGGGAGCCCGGTGGTCCCTGGCCGGTACCCGGGCTGGCTGCGGGGCAGGTGATTCACACCGAGGATGATGGGTCCGGCAGTGACACAGCCCAAAAGGTGATGCTCCCCCAGCGTGGGAGGTGGGGGGGGGGGTGTTGTCTCCTCACTGGGTGTAGCTGGGCGGTAGGGACTCTGTCCTTTTAATTTTATCATAGTAAATTCTGTTTTCTTTCTGCTTTCTATTGACGTATGTACTAAAATTACACGCTCACAAAATAAGGTTTGAAAACCACCCAGTGTCTGATTGAAACCCACAAGAGGCAGGAAGGGAGCCCAGGTTAATAACTCTCTCCGCTATTATAACTTTCAAACAGGATCATGACTAGGTACTGCAACACGTACCGCATGCCAGATAGCAAATATTACTTCATATCTTGGCACTCTGCATCTCACCTGGCCGAGGCATGCACATACTAAAGGTCAGAACAAACGTTAGATATTGTGGGAGATGAGCAGGGGGGCAGGAGGCTGTCGCTGCCCAGGCAGCAAGCAGGAGTTTATCCATACAGTGATCAATGGCATGTGGGGAAAAGGAACTTTGAGGCTAGATTATACCGTGTTTGTGCACCCTTGCATCTCAATAAAAGTAGTTAAAAGGGAAAGGCAAAGCTCTGGCTGATGCAGAAGGGTGTAATGGGCACTACCGGCGCTCAGGAGCAGCAGGCACCATCTTGCAAGCGTGCTCCTTCCTGTGGGGCTCCTGTGCTCTCCTGGGGGATTGGGGAAATGCACAGAGATCGTATCGAAACCTCATTTTGCAAGATGCTGTGTGGTCATGATCCATGTTTTAGCAGGCGCTGTGCCAAAACTCAGAGGTGTCATCAGACTGATAAGGAAGATGCAATGAATGTCGGAGGGTGAGACCTGCCATTGCAGCCGTGGCCATGGGATTAGGAGGTGCCGTGGTCAGGTCTGGGTGGGGACCAGAGTCCCACACGTAACCCAGGTATATTCAAATTTATCTGAATGGTTTTGGACTAGAAACTGTATTTAAAATCCCCCGTGAATATGCTGTCCTTCATATACAAAGTCCTGCAGTGCTTATAGAGAAGTGGATTTATGAACAGAAAAAGACAGGGCGCAGTACAAATCTAGAGACAGGAAATGACTTCAAGTGCAATGTATTCCCATAGCTATAGTATGGGAAGTATAGTCACTGTTTATATATATTTACATATTTATGGATTGTAAAAATGTCTATTTACTACTGAGTTGTGCTACTGGTACATTAGGTTGGAACCAGTATCATACTGTGTGGGTTTGCCGTGGTACTTAAAGAGTGACCTGGGAGATACTAAGGACTGCAACTCTTTGCAATACAAACACACACGTATATGTACATATAATCTCAAAACATTTGGCTGTAAACTCTTAAGTACGTGAATTTGCAAATGCAGCTGCAAGGAGGGGGAACTGTTCCTTCAA
>BOSO01005884.1:18478-51978 GCA_018403395.1 Gorsachius goisagi
GTATGAAAGTTGGATTGCTAAAAGCCAACACCTTGGAAATAAAGACTTCATCGTTATTGCTGAAAACAGACCCAGCCATTTCAGCCAGCTTTGGTTAGTACATGGCCTTCATCCCTTACTCTCAAATGTGTCCCCTTGGGGTGTCTATCAGAACAGAGAGATTTCCTAGGAGAGGACAACACATCTGTAGAGGAAAAAAATATTCGTTGCCACCCCAGGCCTTCTGGTAGCTGCTGGTTCACAACAGCTTCTCTTTCCTCCTGACTATCAGCCCACGTTTTGCTGCAGATGGAGGTATTAAATCACTAACAGAACACGGAGTCAAAATGCAGGGACAACCTATTTTAAACTTTTCCCCACTGCCCTTTCCCCCGAACCATTTTGATCTTGTTTGGCAAGTCACGTTTTTCTGGACCAACACCTACCAAGTGTTACTTTATCAGCCCAGCGCTCCCTCAGCTCTGTGTTGTTTTGCACTGGAGGCTGTTTTGGTTCTTATGTAGGTTTGAAAACCATCTCCAGGCTTGCTTCCCCCTGTATTGTGCATCTCCCCAAAGCTCGCTTTTGCTCTGGAGCAAAGCCCAAAGTATCAACCTTCTCCCAAGAAGTCCGGCCAAGTTTTACAACCGCCTCTGCTGATACCGTTGCTTCTGCATCACACAAAAGCCACGTCTGTCTCGGTGCTGGTGCGTTCAGACTTTGTTTGTTTGGAAGTAGTGAAGCTTCGCAGATCCCCCGTTCAGCACAGGCTGGGTTTTTGGGAAGTCCTTTCTGCAGGTGATAACATGGGCTGGCCCTGTTATTCGGCGATGGGGTACTGAAGCAACCCACAAGAGCTCAGGAGAAGCTTTATGGTCCTGGTGGCTTCCCAAGGCAGCTGATGGACTTGCTAAGCGTAGCTTCGAAATCCTTTTTTAACACACTTGTCAGAGAGCTGAAATTAGGTATTAGGTCCCAAAATTTGTTTTTCTGTCAAGAGATCATACTTTTCTTGTAGTAGTTCTGTTTCTAATGCCAACTGTCTGCCAAGCTTTCTCTGAACGAAAGCCTTCAAGTCATTTGATGTGGTACATAAGGCTTTAGTGCTTTACTGAGCATTAATCAAGATCAGCGGTACTGTGTAATTCGCTGGAACTAAAGCTTTTCTTGAGCCTTTATCTGAGGGTAGAAGGCACTCAGAAGTCTCCTGGGTTGATGATGGATAGAAGTGAGAAACAAATATCCCAAAGCCTAGAGCTCCGATCAGGATCTCAGCAAACTTAGGCTGCAGCCAGCATGAGCGAGGAGCGGGCTGGGACAATCCCCTTGGTCACCTGGAGGTCCACGCATTCCAGGGCATCTACAGATAGCTTTAACAGAGCAGCTCGACTGGAAACGGCTGCTTTGTTTTCACGTGTTTCCTTTAAGGTTTTTTTTTGCTATTTTTAGAATGGGTTCAGTGCTCACCAGCTGCCTTTGACTCCACAAGAGGAGCTGAATGAACGTTCTTTTCCACTCCCATTGTCTCTCCTTGCTAAATACGATTGCTGTCCTCACACTTTTATGACCGTGGAGTCAGTACTTGACACACACCACCACTCATGGCCCTACTATTATACTTTTGGCAGGAACGTGTTAGGTTTTTATGGGAGTTAAAAAGCAAGAGTGAGAGAACCTGAACCAAAGACAACATAAAGGATCTTATTTTTTTGGGTAGAAGCCCAACAAAATGATTAAATAGCTCAAAGTGGAACAGAAAACTCTCTCCAAGATGCTAAGCTGAGAGACAACACACTCCAGCAGTTATGTGGTGCCCTATGGAGAAAGGAAAATATTCCAAAAGGAGATTGCTGTAGGAGTAATGGCTGCTGCCGAGAAGTTGACACCGCCGGTCGCACTAGGACAGTAAGTTGGAGCCCCACTTGGAGAGTGTTTGTCCAAGACCAGCTGTGCTCGTGGCTCTCCTCTTTCCTCCCACCCGTGCGTAAACACGCTCGTCCACTTTGCTCCCGTAGATTTCCCGTGCTGTGTTGCCTAAGAGAAAACCATGGCTGAGGATGAAAGACATCATCACTGGGAGCTGGACCCAGGGCATCTGCGCTAGGGTGGCCCCAGCTCCGTCTGTAGGCGCAGGGAGCAGAGGGTCCCACCTCCAGGGCTGTGGAAGGAGATGTCAGAACCCCAAAAGATCAGAAATAGCTTTCTGAAGGGAAAAAAAAAAGGATTTAAAAAGAGACTTAAACCCAAATGTTAATTTTTACCGGGTCCTACTGAACTTTGGTGGCTGGAGCACTGCAGCGTGCGTGTTCCTTGCAGCAGCAAGGAGAGATGAACCCGGCATGGGACCGGAATAGCTGTGAAATTCTGAGAAGTTTGGGTTTGGTTCTAAACTTTATCACCAACCGCTGCTGCTGCAGCGGCCAAACCAGCAGCTTTGATGTGAAATCCCAAGCTCTGCAAGCATCTGAGTCTGAACATCGAGGGTCGGTTGCGTTGCCAATAACAGGCGAGCCCTGCGTGAGCTCCGAAATAACAGTGCACGCTGGGGGCCGTGGAAAAGGAGCGAGGTCCTTTTTCCTTCCCATTTTAAAATCAGTGCAGACTTCACTAGGTAGTACCATTCTCCCCTTTGCTTCCATTACAAAGCTGGTGTTGATGACAGTTTGGCAACTTGGGGGACTGCTAATGGCCCAAAAGTTTTTTGCATGTGTGGATTGCCAGGTCACACTCAGACTGGGCTCTCTGTGGCTTCAAGGGTATTTTCGCAGCTCTCTTGTGGCTCCCATGATACAAATTTAGTGGCCAGCTAAGGCTAACCTCCCATCAGTACCATGAGCACCCCAGGTTTTCAGCAGCAGTCTCAGCAGAGGAGCCAGGCGTGGAGGAGCCATGCTGGGTCCCGTGGGACTCCCGGCAGAGCTGGGCACTCTTCGGGCACATCCCTCTGCCTGGGGCAGCAGCCCTGTGGTGGTCCCTGCTCCCCAGGGGAATTAACCCCATCCCTTTTCTGGCCACCCCTCTGTACACGTGCAGTAGCTGGAGGCCACAAGGATGGGAAGTTGTTGCTTCTCAGCCGGGAGATGAGCATCTTCCACTGCCATCCACAAACTTCCATCCACCAGTCAAACTCGTTGGTAGCTTAATGAGCCGTCTTGCCAGAGACTGCAAAGCTTACCTAAACCAAGAATAGTGAGGAACTGTGGGGAGATGGAGTCCCTTATCCCATTGCTAAAATTTCTCTACCTGTTTTTCTTCCCCACCCAACACTTCTTTCACACTTCTTTTCCTTTGGATTCCTCCTGGCATGCTTGACTAGGTCCATTTTCCTGAGAAAGCTGCAGCAATTTTGTGTGTTCATGAAAGCACATTGCACGAGTGGCTGCTGGACCCCAGCGCAGCGTCTGCAGCCGAGCACGCTGGATCGTCAGCATGGCCTCGTCACAACCTCTGGTCCCCAAATGTTGCCTCTGTCCCACAGGTTGTCCCTGAAGCTGTGAGATGACCAGCTAAGGTGAGCCTATTTTTTTTTTCCTTAAGTATAAAATACCTGGCTACTATGTGGAGGAAACCAGAAATATCTCACCTACAAGACTGGAGGTGGACTCAAACACATGAAAATTGTCCTTGGCTTTGGATACGATCCTTTATATAGGATTGGAAAGAAGTGCAGTAGATAGCTTCTGTTAAGCACCCTTGCACATCAAGTGTGGATGTGTTGATGAAAAGCGCAGTTAATCACAACTGCCATCTGGCTGATCAGATAAAGATCATCCAGAAAACTCCAAACAGGCGAAAAGCCAGCCAAACCCAGGAGTCTTTTAAGGTTTTCTCAGACTTCAGTCAATGAGGTCGGTGTCTCCTGAACAGGGCTCTGGTGAGTTCAGTGGAAACACTGCAGTTGGTTTCACTTTGGAAAGTGTTATTTTCTCCATTAAAGCAGAAATCATGTTTATTCCAGGGTGTGTGCCTCAGCTGCGATCAGACAGCTTGGCCACCTGATGGGCTCATGTCCCATTCCCAGCCACCTGGATAGAGCAGTCACTTCCCAGGCACTTCGGACACTACGCATGGGAATGGAAAGCACTTACAACAGGTAAAATATTTTTAAGGAATTCAGGCTCTGGCTGTCTTCCCCCCATTGCCTGTCCCAAGGCATTCCTGAAGTGCCCTGTGCTTAGTGCTGGGCTGACAGGTACAGCATTGGGGCGACCCAAGAGCTGCCAGGGCGTGCAGAGTAAATGTCTCATGGATAAACAGTGATTTTACTCATCATAAGTTTGAGACATCCATTGGGTGGGATGGGTTTCCTCACCCAGGAAAGGATTAGAGCCCAGCAAGAGGTTTCCTCGTGCACTGCTTGCTCCAGGAGCTGCAGCACAGGGGAGCTGGGGTTATCATCGGCACAGCCAGCCTGCGAGGGCTGCCATCCCTCCGAAGGGCTGGCAGTGCAAGGCACAGCTCAAATTCCTCAGGCTACGGAGCCTCTTAGAAAGGACGTAATAAACGATTAGGCAAATCATATGACAAATATGTAATAGATCATTTTATGCATATCAGCGGAATGCATTGGCTTGTTTCCACTCAGTGTTTATGGCAAGGTGATTTTATCTCTAGCAATATGATTAACTGCTTAATGAAATATTTATCAGTCAGGTTTTACCCGTTGTAAGCGGAACATGTGGTAAAAAGTGTGGCCAAAACTGTAGAAATGAATTTAACTAATGCCTGGTGTCATCATCCCCTGCTCTCCACCAGAAAATACAGTCATTCCAGTTAGGTCACACTGGATTTGTGTTAGGTAAACAGACAGGAGTGTAAATGTGAAACTTTTAGCAATTTACTGAGTGGGTATTGCTAATGGCAAGAGCAAGTGAGCTCTTTGCCGAAAAAAAGGCTGGCTATGGCCACCAGGAGCATCACGGTAAAGACACATAAAGGAAAGGCTGCATCCTGCCCAGGAGGATGGGACTGGGGGTTCTCATGTATGAACCCGTCCCTTTGCTCACCATCCCTCGAAGGCAGCATTCAAAAATGATGACTGGGCATCTGGCTCCAGGTAAAGAGACAAAATCCTGTACCCACCAGGGATGCCCATGCCCTAAGGGAAACCCTATAGCAGTGGGCCACTGCCAGCCCTTGGGAAACGTGAGTTCAGGGGGCCGGTCCCCATGGTTGCCTTCCTGGAGGCGCTGCGAGCATCCACTTTCTAATTACCTTCCAGCCTCTCCTGCCTCCCCACCCACACCCTTTTGCAATGTGGTCATTAACTTAATTACAGTTCCAGCTCCAGGAGCTGATCCAGCCCGAGAGCAGGAGCGTTGCCAGGAGGGTCTTGCCCCATGTGTCCTGTCTGGGTTCAGACCAAGACCACGGACACGTACATGAGCAACGCTGGCTGCAGAACCAAATCCCATTGCCTCTTGTGGGGGATTTAAGCGCTAACTTCGAGAGCTAGCCAGATGCGTGGGACCTGCTGGATGGAAAGAACACGCTGGATGGAGAATTGCAAAAGCTGTCTCTCCAGTGAAGGATAGGGTGGAAGAACTGTTGCACCCAGAGCGTCCAAGGGGACACCTTTGGGCATTGCAGTGAGAGATAATGCAATTGCCTGGTTATTGGGAGGAGCCCGGGGGTGGCTGCTGCTCCCCTGCCCGGTCCCTGGCTCCCTCCCTCCCCAGTTAGAGCTAAGTCACCATTCCTGGCGTTCACTGGTAAGGCCGGTCTGCCCGGCAAAGGCAGATGCTTTCGCTGCAGCGCGCTCAGCCCTGGAGCTGCAGCAATTCCCTGGGGACCAGGGTCTGAGCAAGGACTGTGGGTCCAGGGTTGGGCTGCCAGGGCTGGAGCCGTGGCCGTGACTTCTGTGCCAGTGCTGGCGGGAGGTGACAGCCGGAAGCAGCCCAGGGCCCAGCTGCACCCAGTGTTTGCTCCCTCATCCCAGGGGATTCGCTGTGGGCACCTCTAGCTCTGCTGCCCCAGTAGCAGTGTAACAGGCACCCTAATTACAAAAGGCACGGAGGGCTTCCCCTTCCCTCCAGCAGCACTGCCTGCCTTCTACAAGTGCCCTTTCCCCCTTGCAGGCTCATGCTGAGATCAACGTAAAGCATCGTCCCTTCTCCTGCGCTTGGCTGCAGCGCTGCTTCCCAGCACCTCACTCATGCAGACGGAGACACTGGCACGTGGGACTGGCTGGGAGCAGCCATTAACAGTGACATTAATGTCTCTGGCACCCGAGGAGGATGGCTCTGGGCTGCCAAGGCTGCTGAGGACCCAGGGACGATACGCTGGGTGCAGGTACCTGGTTTGGGTGTTTGCTGCTGGGTAGTGGGCGGTTAAGCGCAAGGCTGTGCACAGCTCTCCTCCGTGGCTCTGCCTGTGTTTTGCTTCCCAGGGGAAAAAGCATCTAGAGGGAGCGGAAACCACAAGGGATGCTGTAAAAACTAATTGGTTGTTGTTGGTTGAAATATTTTGTGATGATGTAGGAAACCCTTCCAGGCAGGGGGGCACTCGGCGTGTCCCGGTGCAGCAATGGAGGGGTGAAGTGGCATCGCCCCCCCGCGGCTCCTGCTCAACAGCCCCAGGCTGCAGGGTCCCTGCAGCAGGCACCCCATCCACCCCCTGCTCAGGACCCGCTGCTCAGGACCTGCTGCCCAGTTCCCAGCAGGCAGGGAGGTTAAGTTTGGTGGCACTTCACCCAGCTTGCAAATGTCACCGTCCCCCCCACCACCCACCCCCGGTGTCCGTGGAGGACACCAGACAAAATGCCAGACCACGAAGCCAGAGCGCCCGGGCTGTCTGGGCTCGCAATGCAGGTGTGGCTGCTCCATGGCCGCTGGCTCCCGCCCCATGCGCCCACGGACGGACAGATGGACAAACAGACAGTAGTGATGGCTGCTGTCGCTCCTGGCTGTGGGCAGGCTTCTCACGGCTTTGCTTTGCTGCTCTGGTTAAGGGTGCTTTTCTCCATCTCTCCTCCCTTCCCTCTGTCTCTTGGAGCATTTTGATACAGGAGATGCAAACGCGTGGCTGCTTGCAGTGGGGAGCTGCTCTGTTTGCAGGCCAGCTCTGCCTGGTAAAACCAGCGGCTGACACCAAATGACAGATTCTAGCACCAAAATTTCACTCTATGCAATGCTCTTACGCCAAGGGGCTGATCTGATTCTCAAGTCCCTGCTGAGCCCTTGTTCCCTCCCAAGCAAAACCTCCTGCTGACAGCCCCGTTTCAGGTACGTGCCTGGTCACTGTTCCTCTTGCTCCCCCTCTATCAGCCACGAGCCCTCGCCAATCTCTCAGCGCTCAGATGGGTCCGACATCTCAGTGTGCTGTTGCTAATAAGGCATGAGGCTTGAATTAGGAGCGAAAAGCTGGGATTTTCACGTGGTGTCAGATGCAGCGCTTCCTGCAGCTGGCCCTCTGAAGGGTGGCCAAGCTCAATCAAGGGTTGGCTCAGGCTTCAAAACTGGGATTTGAGTTTAGGTTCAGACTTTATACCATGTCCTTCCCCAAGGAAGCAGAGGATGCTGGAATTGAGGGTTTCATCTCCAGGCCAAGTGAAACCCCACATCCATCCTCGTGGTTAACCATCAGTAGACGTATCATCACTCAGAAATCAAACTTCCTCCAGCATAGTTTCAGTCTTGGTTGTTCCAAGGAAAATCATTTGGTTTCTGGGTTCACCATAAGCTCAGCAGTGGTTTATTACGCAGAAGATGCGCAGAGAGTTAATTATGTTCATTCTGAAATATTTGTATAAGAACTGTATAGCTTGTCTCCTTAAGTTCTAAGAAAAACTGGCTGGAAGGATTCTGTTCTTAATTCTGCTGCTCAATATCTTATTTTAAATTTAGCATCTAGTAGCTATGGATGCTAATGCCTGTTTTTTTCTCTGAGCTGCCTGAGTAAACAGCTTGGGCTGTGTTTTCCTGTGCACACTGTTGCTCAATAACTTAACAGTGCAACAAAAGCTTGAGATAATAATTGCTATTATCAGGGAAATCCTCCAATAAATAATAATTTTCTTATCTGCATGAGTTTAGGGCTGGAGAAAATGCCTTACAGGGTGAAACTGCAGTGCATAAGAGCGTGCAAGCAGAGTTTCAAATGGAAGATTGGAGCAAGACAAGCTCAAAGGTGAATCATGTTAAGTGCAGATGAGATGGACAGAAAAAAGACCTCCGAATAATTAATTGTGGTTAACTAGCCACTGGAGTAAACTCGTGAGAGAAGCTGTGCATCTCCACCTCTTGCTGTCTGTAGAGCCAGACAGGTCGCTGCTTTGACCCGTGATCTCTAGGCAAAAATTGCGGGGTCCTCAGGTGAAGGCAGTGGGTGGCTCTGGAGGCCCATGGACATTGGGCTGGCCATTTGTCAGACTCATTTCCCGCCTAGAAAGGAGCATGAATCACGCGCTGGGATGTGTCAGACCTTGGTAGAAGATACAGCCCTAATTCTGGCCCTCCCTGTCCCAGACAGGGGTGTGCTGAGGCACCTGCGTCCGTAAAGAGGTGGGCACCAATTTGGTCCTTCCCGTGACATCCGTGAAGAAGGCAGCGTGACCGCAGGCTGCGTGTCAGCAGGCAGGAGCAGGCAGCCGTTCCTGCACCGCTCCAAGGAAAACAGTGCCCTGCCTCGGACGCTGCCGCGGGTTTCCATAACGGTACCCTCAGAGGCAAGGGGATATTTTTTGGAAGGCTCTTCTACCCTTTCTCATCTCCGTAAACAACAAACCACCACAAAAAGCACGTCGCAGGCGAGAAGTCTGCAATTTTAACTACCTGATGAAGCTCAGCTGCTGTAGCTGAGCGCTTCGCAGAGCGCTGTCTGCGGAGGTGACACCCACGCTGGTTATTTCCAGCTCCTGCGTGGGCGGTCTAGAGACACGGAGATGTTTGTCGTGCCTGGTGTTTCCACAGCCATGGGGTCAGGCTGGCCTGCAGGGATGCAGCTGAGGATGCTAGCGATGACAGGGGGCAGAAAGATGCCCTGGATCATCTAAGTGGAGAGAAACCCAAACTAAACCAAAAAGCTTTGGGGAAAAATGGCAGCCTTGCAGTTCCCATGGGATGTGGGCATTGCCAGCCCTGCTGCACCGTGACAGTGGCCGGGCATGGGGCTGCTCGTGGGTCTGGAATAACGGGAGTGTCAGGAGCAGGCTGCAGTGATGTGGGTCTTGCAGGGGCTTTGAATGCTGATGTTCATGGGTTTTATGTTTATGGCCTGTCTCCATCCCAGTGCAATTCATCAGACACTTGGCCTAGCTTGGATGAATTTTTAAAAATTACATAAACGCACCCCGGTATACAGAGCTTTCCCCTTTGAAACCTGGCTGGTCTTAGGGTACAAACATCCCCTATTGACAGGGCTACATGGGCAGGAAAGGGGCTGATCCAAACTGCGCTCGCACTCAACATCATCCCCCAAAATGCCTGATGCTGCCAGCTGCCCCCCCCGCCCCGGTCAGCAAGCCCTGAGGCAAAGCTCCTGCTTGATGCCCTGAAGGCCACCACCTCTCAGAAGCCCTGGGCACACAGCAGCCAGCCTGGAGAGGGGGTGATGGATGCAGCCAGGCTCAGGCAATGGGACCAAGCCACCATATGCCAGCTCCACAGTTTGGGGAACAGCAGCTGCCGTCCCCTCCTGCCCGGCCAGGGATGCCACAGCCAGGACCCCAATGGGTTTTTAATCTCTTTCTTACTCAGCAGCCACACATTCAGCCCCCGTGCTGGGGTGCGGGGTCCCCAGGGGAGTAAATGAGCATCCCCTGCCTGCCTGCCCCATTCGCTGCGGTCTGTGCGGCGCTCACGCACCTGCACCCGCAGAAGATCGCAGCCGGTGTAAGCTGCAACCCCCCCCTTGATAGCTTAGGCGTTAGTCAGCTCTTCCCATCAGTTGGAAGCTTTTTAGAACACCCCGCAGCAAAGGAAATATTAAGGAAGGGGAAGGGAGGGTGTTTTACTTGATGTTAAATACTTGTATTTTATGTCCAAGATTTGACCTGCAATTGAAACTCAAATATAAAGGGAGATGGAAATTCCAGTGGAAAATGTACCCAACTGAGTAGTATTCTTCTGTGTAACATAAACATGCCCCGTAAGGATGTGCAGCTGTTGGAGAATTAGCTAATGACCTCTCTGGAGGAAAAAATAATCAAGCGGGGTGAAAGACAGGGCAGCTTTGCGGAGCTGCCAGGCCACAGCTATGGGAACGGCCCTCCGCACGGTCTGGGGAGGCTTTGGGGACGCGTGGAGGGGACAGGGTGGTCCATCTCCTGCTTGCATGGTGCAGGTACGCAGAAGGTCGCTTGTGCCTACGGCCGCGTGTGTGCGACTGTCCCGGGCAGCACGTGGCAGGGGGGACGTGCAGCACCAAGCTCCGACCCTCGGCATTGCTTTTGGGGGGCTTATGGTGTGCAGAGCGTCTCTGGTGTAAGCAAACAGCTTGGATCTGGAGTTCATCTGCTGCTGCACAGGCTGGATTTGTCACGGTAAAGATCTCCCCCTCCTGTCCGCCCGGGCAGCGTGGGATGAGAGCAAATGGTGAAATAACTCGTTCAGGGCTCCTGCTCTTGTACCGTGACCTGAGCACAGAGCAGACAGGCTCGATGTGCAATTTGGGGGCCACCCTGAGCAAGTGAGGGTGACTGTGCCCCAAAGGACGGCTTTGCAGCCTGGCCAAGCTGCCTGCCTGCAAGCCCTGCACTGGGGATGCTGGGTGGGAGCCCAAAAGGGCGACTGTGCACCTTGCATGGGCCACCGCTGGGGCTGGCTCCACCCTGGGGTGGTCAGTGCCTCTCACAGGACCCAGGGAAGGGCCCTGGTGGGGTACAGGAGAGCTGCCTGATGGTGCTGGGAGGAGAGCGGCTCTCCCCACAGCCCTGTCCATGTACGGGGACATGCGGGTGGAGGAGGAGGATGAGGTGTGAGGTGGGCGAGGAAGGGCATGGGTGGTGCTGGGCACCAGGAGGTTGTCCCTGGGAATACCCGAGGACAGCTCTGGAGGAGAAGCCATCCCACCACGGTCTCTGGCTTGCAAAGGGCAGCGGTGGGGGCTGCTCTGATGGCGAGCTTGGGCTTTCTGCAGAAATAAGGTCCCTGCATGGGTGAGTGCTGGCAGGGCTCGTCTGGAGGTGGGACAGGCGGATTTACTAACTCCAGAGACGTGGGAAGAAAAGATCCAAGGTCAAGGCTGACGCCCAGATCTCAACTCTTGAAGTACAGATCTAAATTAAGAGCCAGAAGCAAGGACAGTCTTCATGAGCACAAGCAAGCCATGAGTCATTTATGAACCGTGTGTCTAGACCGCTGTGGGCAAAGTGCAAATCTTTGGGAGGATGACTCCGAGAGGACACCACCGCTCCAGAAATGAGTCTGAAGGGGACAAAAGGCGTTTGGATGTCACCCTGTGAGTCAGTGGCACGGAGCCAGGGCTGGGGCTGGCACCCTGGGCACAGCAGCCAGCCATGCTCCTGCACCCTGCAAAACACTTTGTGCGGAAAACCCTTTGCTGCTTCTTTTCTGATCTTTGTCCTCAGGGTTGGCTCTCAGGCTTGGAAGCCTCGGGCTTGGAAACGCTGCCCACAAGATGTCTGCTTCCTCCATCCCCGGACAGCTCGCTCACTCCATGTGCTTTCCCTGGGCAAGGGAGCGGGTTTGGGATGCAAGGGCGGCAGGCACCCCAGTAAAGGGGTGCACACCCTGGTGAGGGGGTACAGAGGCAGCAGGCACCCCAGTAAGGGGCTATACACCTAAATAAGGGGGCACACACCCCAGTAAGGAGGTACAGAGGCAGCAGGCACCCCAGTAAGGGGCTAAACACCTGAATAAGGGGGTACACACCCTAGCAAGGGGGTACAGAGGCAGCAGGCACCCCAGTAAGTGTCTATGCACCTGAATAAGGGGTTACACACCCCAGTAAGGGGGTACACAGGCACCCTGGGAAGGGGCTCTGCAGCTGCAGGGGGGCTGTGCGAGGCAGCAGGTCGGAGCAGCTTTGCCTGAGTTTTCCAGCCGAGCGTTGGGTGCGTAGCCGGGAGGGTTTGCTGCTCCCACGCCGAACCCGCAGGCTGCGAGGGTGAGCGGTGGCAGGGAGCTGTGCCGTGTCCCGCGGCCGGGCAGAGCATGGCAGCTTCGGCACCTGGGCTTGGAGGGGGAAGATGGTAATTGCTTGGTGACCGTAATTATTGCCCTGTGCTTTAAAGCCTGGCACTGGGCGGTGGAGCCCCAGGCTCTCTCACTTGGTGGATTCCCTTCCATGCTCCTCAGGCTCCCAGCTTTCTGGAATAGCCGCCTTCTTCACATCAGCGAGTGACCCTGCGTGCAGTGTTATTTCGGTCACCAGATCACTTTAATTGCTGTTTTTCCCCTCTGCTCTCCTCTCATTTTTATCTTCCTTTCTCTGCTGGCACCACTCTGGAGAATGCAGTTTTCCGGGGTGATTTCATTCCTCTTAAAGTGCCTCTGTCTCATCCTGGGAAGGGTCAGACCCAGGGAGTTTGGGAAAAGACAAAGAGAAGGGGAAAGGAGGCTCTTCTGAATTCGTTTTTGAGTTCATTAAGACCCAGAAGAGTGGGGTTTGTTACCTTATTAAAGCAAAGGTTAGGCTTTAAGCTGGACCGTGTTAAGATGCTGTGCTGGGGTTAACAGAATAATATTTAGCACTGGCTGTGTATTAGCTATTCTTGAAAGGAATTAATATTAACCATGGCATTCTTTGGGGGCCTGCGTTAGCCTTTATCTGCCACGTTTAGCAGCTGGGAAAATGAAGCATTTTTTTGTTACGCTGTTTTCCTTAGTGTGTGAACAAGCTTTTAGAAAGAAAAGAAGGGCTTGTGGTGGCCAGAGTTTGGTTACCCTTGGATGCCCAGGTACTCTGCAGCCTGCAGACCTGCCTCTGCCTCCTCCCTTGGCTGAAGTCCCCAGCCACGAGGCGTGAGTCCCCGTCCCCGGGAGGGCAGTGCTGCCCCGCCGTGTCAAACCTGTTATGTTTACAGCATTTAGAGTTTATAAAAATCTGCAAGTCACTGATTGCTTCTGCAACTGCTTTGCAAGGGCTTGGTGTCTGCTTTTGTTCTCCAACAGTATAAAACCAACAGACGCTGATGTTGGAAACAAGGCAAAAAATAGTAACTGCCAATACTGAAAAATACTGAGTCAGGCATCTTCTTTAACAAATGGGGAGAGAGGGAGGATTACTGCATTCACGGAGGCTACACAACACGCCGGGGCAGAGATACCATGACAAAGCAACAGTCCCTCTCTCTCTTGCTGAACTGGTTTTCAACAAATCCTTCTGCAAAGAGATTTCTATTGAGAGCCCTTTGAAAGGCAAACCCAGCCAGGCGTCCAGCCCAAACGATAATCACTTACCATTCTGCAGTGGCAGAAAATGTAATCAGGATTTCTAAAAAATGCCCCCGTCACGAGACATTGCCCGCCGTGTTCACAAGGGTGATAGATCGGTACCTAGGGTCAGCCGTGCCAGAGCAGCCTTCACCAGGCACCTCCGTGGAATATCTACTCTTGTTTAGGGAATGTGCACTAAAAGGGTTGGTAAGATCCAACACAAGTGCTAATATGTTTTTTTTTCCCCTTTTTAGTAGGGACAGCTGTGACAGGAGAAGGGGTAATGGTTTTAAACTAAACCAGGGTAGGTTTAGACTGGATATAAGGAAGAAATTCTTTACACTGAGGGTGGTGAAACACTGGATCAGGTTGCCCAGAAAGGGAGTGGAGGCCCCATCCCTGGGAACATTCCAGGCCAGGTTGGACGGGGCTGTGAGCAACCTGGTCTGGTTAAAGGTGTCCCTGCTCCCTGCAGGGGTAGGGCTGGGTGATCTCTAGGGGTCCCTTCCAACCCAAAACATTCTATGATTCTTTGATTCTATGATTTTATAATTCTACGTGTCTCAGGGCTCTGGTCATGGTCTCTCAGAGTTGCATGGGCAAGTATGCTCTTCAGCATCTTTCTGGTGGCAGCCAGTTCACCTGAAAAACTCCAGGTCTGGGGCTGGCTGGCAGAAAAGCCTTGAACCTCCGCCCTGCAGCTCTGCCTGCACATGGGGCCATGCCCATGGGCCCCTCGCGTTGGCGTTCTGCTGGCACCCTGCTTGTGAAATGCTGCGAATGCTTGCCTCGGGTCTACTCCAATTGCAAATTCCTGGCGGTCGTGACTCTCCCCATGGGCTGAGCCAGCACTTGCGCTGGGGCAGGTTGTGGTTAGAGGGATCCCGGTGATGGGCAGGCTTTGCCATCTGGGAATTCATCTGTAGCTGGTGGTAGGTTTGGTTTGACCTGTCATGAATGCTCATTTCTTTCCACCATTCATTGCAACCTCTTATTTCTGAACCCTCATTTAGAAAGGAGTGCATTCATCTCATTTAAACTCCGGTGATTTTGGGGCTTATGAAATTAAGGATGATTGAAGGGGAGTTGTTTAATGCAATGGGCAAGATGTACTTGGCATTCCTGCATCTGGCATTCCTACAGTTCTGGAGAGGAAGGTGCTGCTCCTGCAGTTGATAAGCTAGATGAAGGCAGACCCAGCTGTATTTTTGGAGGTCACTGTGCAATTACCCCAAACTGGTGTTCAAACAATACAGGGCGAGGCTGACACCCCCACTCTGATGGGAGCTGCCCCGGGACCTGCAGGGCTGCCAGGGGTCAGGGCATCGCCAGCCACGTTCCCTGCGCCTCCCTGCAGCTCTTCCCCGCTCCCACAGCCTCTTGTGATGGATTGCGCGCTGAACCGGTGCCAGGCTCCGAGAAGTAGCGGCTCTCATCTGATAATCTTATTTCCTGCTAAGCAGAAGCCAAAAGCTAATAGGAGTTTCTGTAATATGCGTGTGCTCCCATGCACTTATTGCCTCAGCCCCTTCACCCTTCAGCCAGTGGCCCCACAGCAGCGTGCAGGGATGTGGCTACAAGCGGCCCTGTCCTGCACCGCTCCTCGGTGTTGGGCTCCTGCTGACGGAGCCGCTTGTGCTCCACTGCTCCCAACCATCCCCTCCCCAGACACGGGTCCCAGGCTCTGCCATCGCTGGCCCCCCGAGTGCAGCAGGGGTTACGCTGGCTGTGGGTGGCTTTTGCTGCTGCAGCAGAAGGTGACAGCAGGCGTTTGGGAACAGGCAAGTCCAGGGAGACTGTGAGGGTCAGAGGCTCGAGAAATTTGGGCATAGAAAAGGCTGTCTGAATGGTACCCGTGTGCCCAAGTCCGCTGTTCTGTTAAGGGCAAAAAAATAAAAAGCATGGTTTATCTGGCTCTTTTAAAGGGGTGCTTGCTGTTCGTTTTGAACCTGTGGGTGGTGCAGAAGGTCCTGTTCACCCCTCCTCCTCCACCTAAAGCATCATCAGATGTTTGCTAGGAGACCTGGGAGCCATTGGCAGGGGCTCCCGTCATCCTGCTGGGACCTGCATCTCCATCGCACATGGAGTGGGTTGGCTGGCCCCGAGAGGGTCCCTCATACGTAACCAAGCACGCTCCCAGAGGTAACCGCAGCCTGGCAGTGGTCTCGGTTGGAGCCTGAGGGGCTCAGGACATTACAGCTGCCCCCCTGGACACATACACCACCGGTCGCCCCCCTCAGGTACACACCAGTCTTCAAAGCATTTGCCAAGCACTGGAAAATGGATGGACTCTGGCCCAGCACCGCACGGACTGCCTGAACCGAACAGCCAGGTCTCGGTGGGACGGCAGGCTGGCAGCCTGCACCCCTGTCGGCTGTGCTGGCTCTGGCCAGACAGGCAGCAAATACCACTCCTCACCCCAGGGAACTACGTGGCTGCTTCCCACGGCAAACAAGCACTAGAAAATTGTATCTGTCCTGTACGGAGGAAAATCACCCGGCACCTCCCAGCCCTGCGCAATCCCAGCACCTTTGGCAAATTGAGGCAAATATTTGCAGACACAAAAAAGACTCAAGGGGAAGAGCCAGGACTGACCAGTGTGGGACAAAGTGAGTAAGGAATAACCCTCTGTCCCCAACCCTGTGGGTGTGCAGAGCCGAGGGGAGGGTGGTGCAGGGCAGGTGAGGGGTTTTACTGCACGGGATGATGAGGAGAACCCCCCTGCAAAGCAGCCGTGCGATTCTGCGGCAGGGCAGGAGGTGGGGTGTGCGTGGCCTCCCCGGCACCCTTGCGAGTGGCACCCGCAGCAAACCTTGCCTTGAGGATGGTCATGGGTGCCCCAAGAGTGGACGCAGCCCCACAAAGCCAGAGCGTCCCGTGGCCAGCCTGGGATGCACAGGCAGCACGGGAGCGGGACTGACTCGATCACCGGCTAGCAAATATGACACCATTAAAGTAAAAATCGGTGATTGCTTCCTCGTTGAAAAGTTACAACTTTCTTTCTCTAATTAGTCCCCTAAAGCTAGGCTTATTTCCTGTTGAAATGTTTGTGCTTGTGGTTCAGGATCGCAATGCCTCTTACAAGTCCTTCTTGGTGCCTCCTCCCCCAGTCTGTGGCTCACGCAAATATGGGCTGGCTGAGAGATGGATGGAAGCATTTGCGGTTTGGTTGGGTTCCTGCACTAATTAAGGGCCACATCCAGCAACGAGGAGCTGCTGAAAACTGCACCCAGCTGAAAGGAGGCTGATTTCTGCAGGAAAGGGGCAGTGGTGCTTCTGAAACGACCTGGGAAGTTTCCCTGCAACGGGTGGAGACAGCCCCAGTAGGGAGGAAAAGCTGGGAGAGCAGAGGAGTGGGAAAGGTCCCTTCGAAGTGGTAAGCTCTGTTAGTGTTTGAATTTCTGACTTGGTGTCAGAGGACAATACAAATATTTAAGAAGGTGCTTGAAAGTCTGGTTTTGGTCTCTTCTATGAGTGCATCATTGGAAGCACAGTGGGATAAGAGGAGAGAGACTGAAATAACACTGCTGCGGCTGTTATCCTTATGGGCCTTGTGACTTAGCCCTAACTCCTCATTACAACTATGCTCTGAGCTGCTAACTGCTGTCTAAGCCAAACCAAAGATGCCAAATATAAAGACAAATTGCTGCAAGCTCTAATTGCCCCGGCTGGGCGGGCGCAGGTGCTGTGCACGGCCGAGCCCCCGCACGCCCCCGCTGCTCCCTGGGGCCACAAGTCACCGCCGCTCCCCTTCCACCTCCCTCAGTGTCTTGGCTTGTTCGTGCCATTTAGCCAAGGGGAAAACCCTGATAAAGCAGACACAGGGCTAAGAGCTCCCCGTCACTGCTGTGCCGGAGGACGGGGTCCTGGGTGCTGCAGGGCTTCAGCTCAAGGAGCAGCGGGCAGGAACCAAGCCATGCAGCTGATGGGGAATAAAGTTGAAGGAGCCCTAGCCAGCTGCATGATGAGTTGCCTCAGTTGGGAGGAAGATCAAGGTCTCAGGAGTGGGAGGAAGGCCAAAGTCATTTGGGGAGCTTGGGAGGGAAAGTCTATCCCCTGGGCTGGGGCGGAGCTGGGAAGGAAAGTTTATCCAAAGGGCTTGCAAAGCTCTGGGTCTGGCTGGAGACCTTGGTGGACCCGAACTCTCTCCAGCCCTAATCCAAAGTGCATGTTCCTGTGCATCCTGAGTGCTTGGAGCGGCCGCTCCAGTGGCTGGAGGAAGTGGGGCTGACCTGGTGTTGCAGGGAGAACAATTGGACATTGTACTGCCTTATCGCCACCGAGCCCGGTCCTGCCCTTAGAAACCGATTAAACTTTAGACCCCTGTTTGTGCAGATCTTCCCGTATGCCTCACACACTTTCCAAGGCGATTGCCCCAGGGGTTGAGAGGTGCCTGAGCTCCCCGTTATCACTGTTAGCAGCCCAGCTGGCACGTCAAGTCCAGGGGCCAATGGGGACAGGGGTGATGCTGGGGTGCTCACATGCACCTTTCACTGGAGCAGGGAGCAAACCCGAGTGCAGGGGGGGTGGCAAGGTGATGCCCCCACCAGGATGGCTGCAGCGGCCTGCTGGCAGGGCTGGAGGGGTGCACTGGGGGGGTATTGGTACCTCTGAGTGATGGGCAGGACTAGGGATGACAGCTCATGCACAAGGCCCCAAGGCACATGGCAGCAGCACCCTGGGCTGCGTGGGTTGCACCCAGTGCTCAGCCTCCAAAACCAAAGCCCCTGGGCAAAGCAAGGTGTGTGTGCCCAAAGCAGGGTGCTGAGCTGGCTTGGGGTGCCTCTATGCAAATGGCGCAGGCACGGAGCAGGGTGTCACTGGGTGCCTGGCCAGGAAACCAGGCAGGTCCTACAAAAGGAATGTGTCCTACCTTGCTTCCATCTTGTCTTGTTCAATCACTGCTCTTACTCATTTTCTTCTTACCTCCCTCACCAGCATTTCTCAGCCTGGATCCTGACCCCTCTCTGCTGGCTTGGATAACCCCAACTGAGACCACCCATCCCAAATGCTGCTGGGACACCGGAACAGCCCGGGGAGCCGTGGGTCCAGAGGAGGAGGAGGAGGAGGAGGTGATGCTCAGCACTTACTCCTTTGGGCAGGAAAAGGTCAGAGGGAGCAGACGTTGGCTATGCACAATTACTTCCAGTAATATCTGAATTTACAATGTCTTATGCAAGTCAAAAAATATTTTTTAGTAGGACTTGGGTGCCTAGAGGAGACCCAAGGACATCTTTTTTTAAAGAAATGGGGGGGTTGCGTCAAAAATGCCATTTTATAGTGCTGTGTCACTTCAACAATTTTCCTATTTTTTTGTTTGTTTGTTTTTAATGGTTCAAATATTGTGGTTTGCAATTTGAAATGGTTTTTTAATATTCCGATTGAAATTCTGACCCGGGCTTCTGCCCAAAGCTTTAGGTTAATTTGCCGTAATTTCGAGCCTGCAGTTTGCGGTAACGTTGCTGGTTTTTTACAGCCTCCCTCTCCCGGGGGCACCGGTCTGCAGCCGCTTGCGGGGTTTGGGGTTTTTGCCCGAGACAGGTGGGGAGCAGCACCCCCCAAATCCTAAATCTGCGCCCGGAGAAGGGACCTGCCCCCTCCTTCCCCCGCCCCAGCCCGGCTCTGCGCTCCCCCCACCCCCCCCCGCCGCCCCCTTGCTCCGGCCCCGCGGGGTGCGGGAGCCCGGGGGGGGGGGGGGGCAGCACAGCGGCCGGGGGGGGGGGGGGGGGGCCGGGGGGGCTGAGCCCCGCCGCCGCTTGCGCCGCCCGCCCCGCCGCTACCCGCGCCCCCCGGCACCTACCGCCGGCTCCGCGCTCCTCGGCTGCGGCTGCGGGGCGAGGGAGGAGAGGGACGAACGCACCCGAAAAGGTGCGGATGGGAAAGCAGCCTCTGGCGACGGGAGGGGAGGGGAGGGGAGGGGAGGGAAGGGGGCGGCGGGCGGGGAAGGGGGCGGCGATGCTCGGCCGCGTCCACCCTCCCGTCCAGCGAGCGGGGCTGGCGACCGGCGGCGGCTCCTGGGCCACTGGGCTCAGCCCCGCGGGCGGGGGCTGGTGTTTGAACCCCCCCATCGCCGAGGAAAGGACGGACAGCAGGACCAGAGGAACGCACCCAGCCAAAAGCATTAGTGCTCGTTGCCTTGCTTTTCTCCTCCCCATCCCTGCGGTCCCTGGGGTTTCGGTGCCCTCCTGGGGAAGGCAATAGCCCCCCCCCCCGGCCCCCATCGCCTCCCGGGTGCACCCAGGCAGCAGGGATGAGGGTCTCTGCCCTCCCCTTGGGGCAGCTGGGGAGAAGGGGGTCTGGCTGGCGGCGGTCGCAGGGCCCCCCCCCCGGGCACGCCAGCCTAATGCTGGCACCATGCTTCGGGCTGGAAGAGCTTGGCCTTAAAAGCCGAAGCGCTCTTGAGAGCGCTGTCAGCCTGATAAAACGCAGCTCCATCTTCCCCAAGGACAGGGCCACCTCTTGTGGCTTGTGGCTGGTGCCAGTGCCGGCCTCACGGCAGGGCTCTGCGCTGGGGCCTTGGCCTCGCCGGGGCGGCCGCGGTGGGCTGGGGGGGCGCGGGGGCTGTGCTGCCAGCAGAGGCTGCGGGGTGCTGGCTGCAGAGTTAAAGAAGCGAGTGCGATGACTTCATGGCTTGGCCTGCCTCCATGAGCGCTTTGATGTGTTTAAACTGTGTTATCTAAGGCTCACTTAGAACAGGCTTTTAGTCCTGGCTCGCGTGGAGCCGGTGTATTTGGACAGCCAGTCCAAACCGAAAGCATACTGAGCCCAGACGTTCTGATAAAAACATATTCTGGTTGACTGCAGTTAACAGCAGCTAGCGGGGATGGCTCCTAACACATCCAACATAGCGCAGGTGGACTCTGGGCTTTCCTAGCATCTCAATATTCTTTTTTTTTTTTTTTTTTTGAGTTTGAACAAACCCGCATGACATTTCCTCCTGCCATTTCGGCCACATGTTGAAAATAGAAAGAAAAAATATGACAGATATAGCCAAACATTTCTGCATCTCAAAAAAAGACCAACCCTGGCTTTGGCTCAAGCTTTCCTGGATGAAAGGCATGGGGGTTGCTAGGAGCTAAGGAATATTAGGAAATGCTGCTCGATTTTCTCACTCAAGGGAATCTCCCCCTGGTTTTGGAGCTGTGGGGAGACCGCACCCCTCCCTGTGCCCCCAGCCCTCCCCACCACTCGCCTGCCTCTCCATACACCCTTGTTGGGGTCAGCATTCGGCATCTCTGACAGCGTGCGGGGCATGGGGCGCTGCTGACAGCATCCTGCCAAATTTGTGTCCTTTCTGCCCATCCCGAAGGCAGCTATCCCCAGGATGGAGCCGGCAGCGCCGCACGCAGCGCAGAGCAAACGCTCGCGTCAGCGGCAGGCCCCTGTGCTGGTCGCTGGAAAGAGGAGCAGAAAGTCCCTGAGCCCATGAGTGCTTTGGCTGAAGCCCCGACACCGATGGTGCCGCAGCGGCCCCCGGGCCCTGCTGCCGTGCTGCATCGCACCGAGAGCCGGCGGGGATGGGGGTCACTGCCTTCACAGCCAGCTCTGCCTCCTCCTGCCCCCCCCCCAGCCCATCCCTGCCCGGGAAGCCCCAGTTGCAGCGGGTGCCCGTGGTATTTCCCAGGCTCTCAGGATGGCTTTCGATGGCTCCTGCTCCTGCCTGAGCTGAGGAGCCTCTGCACCTTGCTGCCTTGAACATTCACTGGCCTCCTCAGCTATGCATCCCACAAATAATATATACTTCTTGGGGTTGCTTGGGAGCACAGTGAATAAATAACCATAGAGCCGCTTTCTGCCCCGGGGAAGCAGTAGGTGCTTCTTTCTGCCTGGCTCCCAGCCGTACACCCCATAACACACGGCCCCAGCGGTTCCTCTTCCCCCCAAACAACGATGACCCAGCAGAGACAATTTACGCAAAACTTTCTGCAAGTCTGCTTTAAAATGAGACCCGTGAGAACCCCCAGGGCTTTGGTTTCATCCCTCTCCTTGGAGCTGTAGCGCTGAAATGGTTCAGCAAGCGCCGCTCAGCCCAGTACGGGCTGGGAACAGCACCGAAGTGAAAGTACCCCCTGTCCCCTTCGCCTCCCTGCCACCTCCCTGCCTCCGAGCCCCGAGAGAGGAAAAGGAAACCCCAGTTATTCCCCCAGTGACACACGCCCGGCCGAGCCTGCAAACTTGGCCAAGAGTTCAGGAACCAGGACCGTGCGTTGCAGACCATTTGGGGAAGGGGTTGCAAAGCTCCTGGGAGGCTGTGGCTCTGCCAGGACGCCGTGCCTGGTGGGGAGAATTGGGGGGATGCTGGGGAAGGCACTCACCTGCCAGGTCGGGGTGCACGGGGCTGGGCAGTGGTGGCAGCAGCGTGGGCAGCAGCAGCGTGGGGCAGCCAGGAGGCAACGCTGCCAGCCTGCCCCAGCCTGGGGTCACCCTGCCCCTGGCCCCGCTCCCCTGGGGCAGGCAGCTCCCGGAGCGATGCACACCCACACCCACACGCCCTCGCACCACTCACGGGCAGCTCCAGAGCAAGGCAGCGTCCTTCAGACAGGCACGGGCATCGGGGCTGTGCCGGATCCCGGGCAAAAGCTGGCATCGGCCGGCGGGCACCACCCGGGGAACGAAGCAGCACAGTGGCTGGCAGCGCGGGCTCCTGCTCTGCACCCACATAGGACAAGGAAGTATGGATAATCCTTCGTCTAGCTATTTTTTTCCTCTCATGTGATCTTGTTTTTGGAGTGCTATTTTGGGGCTGGATTCCAGCCCAGGTGAAAGACAAGGATTTAATCCAGCCAGCCTTCCCCATCGCCCGGAGGGCCTCCCAGGACCTCTGCCTGCCTGCCTGCCCGGACGATGGGGTTAAACCCTGCTGCCGGCTCCCATTCAGTGTGTGCTTCCCAGCCCTTTCCCTCTCTTGCTGCAAAGCCATTTCTGCCCACAGACTGTTTCTGTGTAGCCGGAGGATGGTGGCAAACAGGCTGTGGGGTGCACACCCTCTGCCCTGTGTCCCCCAAGGCTCTTGCTGGGACTCAGCACAGTCGCAGAGGCAAAGTCTCCCCAGCGCTGTTTGCCCTCTTTCTGCCCGTTTCCACACCCCCCAGAAACAGCCTGTCAGGAAGCTGTAGGGAGATAAATAATAAAAAAAACCAACCTGCTCACAGTTTGCAGCAGCCTTGCCATAAACTGGTGCGAGTCCCAAACCCACAAACTGCTCCTTGTTCCCCCAGCGCCAGCCGTGAGCATCCCACCAGTGGAGATGGGTGTGCATGGATATGGGGGAGGTGGGGGGCTGCTGGAGGTCCCCCCGCATGATGTCTGGGGGGCGAAACCCTGCGCTGCAGTGTGCACACGTCCTGCCCATCCCTGTCCTGGGGGCGCCTCTGGGGACAGGTCCTTGGGGACATCCTGGTGCCTCCAGCCCCACACGCTCAGCACTGGCAGGGCTGACTGGTTTGATCCCATTTCTGTCTTTCAGCCCTCTGGATGGAAGTTGAAGGGTGCCAGCGGAGCGCCAGGGAAGGGCAGCCTGGTTCTGCTGGCTGGTGGGTGGCAGGAGATACCCCCGAGTGGGGAGGAGTGGGGCAGAAAATGGATGTCTGGGATGTGACACCGCATCTCACCTGTCCCCAGGTGCACAGCTCTCATGCAGATTCATCCATGCCCTTTCATGGTGGGTGGTGGGAGGAGGGGATGCTGTCATGGCATATTTGGTTGCCTAAATGGGGTCTGTGCATGAATAAAACTCGTTCAACCCTCCTGTGCTGAGGGGCAGAGGTACCCACGTAACGGGGCCGATCCTGCTGGGGACTTTGCTCACTCTATAGCGGGCCCAGGGCAGGGACAGGGGAAAGGGGGCTTTTCGCAGGTGTGTGCACAGACGTGCCTTTGCCCAGACAAGCTGGAGTCTCAGAGAAACCTGAAGTTTCCTCTCCTTAGGAATCTCCCCAGTTCAGCTCTGGAAGGCGGCAGTTTCCGCAGCCGGCACTGAGCTGCACAGCACCGTGAGCAGGGCAGCATGGACCGGGTGAAGGACGGGACCCAAGATATGAAACTTTAATCAGGGGTAGGTATGACTTGGTTTATAGAGAAATGGGTTATTCCAGATGCGTGCTAGATAAGTGAAAAATTCAGGTCCAAGAGTTAGAAACTGTTCCCTTTTGGAGTCCATTTCACAATCTTTAGATAACATGTAAAAAAACCTGTTTTCTTTTTCCTGCTTCCCATGAACCAGTTTTCTATGAAATAAGGAACAGCTCTCTGATACCTATTAAATGCTCTGTTCTCTTTTTTGGAGGGGGATAGGAACTCTTACTGTATGAACACCACCGGGGTAAAAGCTTTTCTTTTCCACTCCCTGGGAATTAGCGTGGTCAGGATAAGGATCTGCACCCGAAGGCTCCTACTTGATTTGCCACTCTGTGGGGCCACTTCTCCCCTTCGGGCCAGCTGCTACGTGTGGGCCCAGGGGGAAAACAACGCGTTAGGAATGTACTGGGGGGGGGTGTGGGGGGTGTAAGGGAAAGGACGCGTAAGGTGCCTGAGCAGGGAAAATCTTGCAGGACAGGGAGGCGTCGGGACCGCCAGGGGGCGCTGCGGGGCCGCAGCTGGGCACAGCTGGTGCGGGGGGCACATCTGGGCACAGCTGGTGCGGGGGGTGCAGGTGGGCACATCTGGCTTGGGCACAGCCGGGCACATCTGGCTGTAGGGGGCACAGCTGGGCACATCCGGCTGCAGGGGGGCACATCTGGGCACATCTGGCTGTAGGGGGCACAGCTGGGAGCATGTTGGGGGCGGGCATTGCTGGAGGATGCAGGGCAGTAGGGACACAAATGGCAGCGGGCAAAGAATGGGGTGTCTGGCAGAGAAGAGGGGGGTGAGCACCTCTGGGGGAGCACAGCTGGAGCTGGGGCACATCTGGGATGGCTGGGCCACAGCTGGCAGCCGCCACAGCATCTGAGGCCCATGCAGGTGATGTCGCTCACGGCGGCAGCATCCACAGCTGGAGCACATCTGGGTGGCAGCAGAGCTGGCAGCTACGGCCCAGCCAGCAGCACACATGGCTGGCGCTGGGCACATCTGGCGCTGCACCCACCTCCGGGGGCCCGGGGCCCTGGTTACCTCCGCTGGCTCCCAAAAGCTGCGGCGGCTGCTGCGGGCTTGGCTTCACTTCCCCCGTGACCCGCTGGCAGTGTCGGGCCTCCGCCCTTTCAGGTTGCGGCTGAGGCAATTAGGAAGGAACCGAAGACAGGCAGGAAGACTGTTTCTCATTAAGATCATCTCACTCGCCCTGATTTCTGTCAAAACCAGTCACTTTCCCAAGCAGACAGGCAGGAGAGTAATTTTGTTTGTCTTTTCCGTGGTCTTGCACATTGCTCTCAGTCCTGGCTCATTTGCCAGGATCCCTTTGGTCTTTTCCAGTCACCGTTTCCCAGGAGGGAGCACCCCCTCCTGAAGAATGACTCCCATCCTTTGTTTCTTAATGGATGACCTTATATATTGAAACGAATGCTGTTTACTCGCGCCCAGCACTAGTTCAGAGTCAAGAGCTGGTTCCCAAAGGACTCTCCTGGATACACTAACCAAATGAGGAATCTTCTCCTGTAATTACATTTCTGGGACAGCAGACATTTTCTGATTCATTTAATATGTGCCATGTTGCATTTGTTACAAATCAGATACACAACAGAAGCCCTATTACCTTAAAAGTACTGCTGTTATCAAGTACTGACTTAATTACAGTTTTATCTAAAAATTGATCAAGTTAGCTTGACAGAATCCATTTTTCTTACTTCCCTGCTGTCCGGCGTTGTTTCCTCCCTTCAGTCCTTGCTCCATCAAGCCCAGCATCAATCCGCTGCCGCCACCTTTTCCCGGGAGCAGCACCAGGCTGGCAGACCATCGTTGCTTTTAGCTCATCCCAGCCTTCCAAAACTTACCCACCATTAACACCAAGAGCCCAGGAGGCTCCCCTGGGCCCAGGTTACCCAGCTCTGGCTGCTTTTAACCTTTCCGACTTTGGGACCTGGGGGTCATTCCTACGGGCCGGGAAGCGGTGCATCGCCCGCTGCTTCTTACGTCTGCACTTTGCCATAGCTGCTTTTGTTTACAAAACCCACCCAAGGTAAGGCCCGTAGCTGGTATCTGCTCGTTATCGCCACTTTCCTCTTTCCTCTGATTGTTATGGGGTTTCCATAGCTTTCATAGCTGCCCCCACTTCCCTGGAAGCCAAGCCAAGCCGACTTTCTTCCTGTTTGGGAAACCGCTTTGTTAGCCCAAGCAGTGTCCGTCACCGGCAGCGGTGGCTCTGAAAGAAAAGTGGAAAAATCTCGTCTATATACAGCCCCGTCAGAGCCTGCGTCGCCGGAGCTGTCCCGGCTGGTCCCCGTGCCAAGCTTCTGCTGGGCGTGCCGGGGGGTCCCCATGCGAGCGCCGCAGCTCCCGGGCTGGAGGGAGGCACCGTGCCTGGGAAGAGCCGCCTTCTCCGGATGTGTCCCATGCAATTTCCCACCGCCTGCCGGCGTCTTTCACCTGATGAGAGGGGGCTGCTGCAGGCTCATCCTGCTTTGGAAAGGGCTCACCACGCCAGCAGCCACTTCCAGAGGACCTTTCCGGGGAGCACCACGGGGCTGTGCTCTGTTCTCTTCACCCGGGGGGCACCGAACACCCCTGGAACCCAGCCCAGCCCTGCGGGCTGCACCAGGCGTCAGCCCAGCACCCAGAAGGACTGGGCAGCAAAAGCCTTCAAATACATTTTGCTGCATCTGGAAAGCGTGTGGCGCCAATCACCAGTCCTACTGCATTCATGTTTTACTGACTGGTTTTAATATTATTGCCCACGTGTTTGACAACGGAAACAGATTTCTCTTTCCTCATTTTGGCGTAAGTAGGCTGCAGCCCACGGTCCTGGGGTCCGGTGGGGCTGTGGGTGCTGGGTGCAGGTGCTGGGGAGGGGCCAGACCTGGCAGGACCGCGCCAGCCCCGGGAGGCCACACGGACTTGAAGGAGCCCGGATCTCGGTGCGTGTGCCACTGGTTGATCTTTCTTCTTTTGCTTTGCTGCCTAAGAAGGTTTTTCCTCCTTCAATGGGTGTGCGGGAGGGGAGAGAGGGCAGCCTGGGGACCCCGGCGCGGCGACTCGTTCCTGGGACATCAGCTCCGCTCATTGCAGCGTTGGATTTTCTGATCTGAACCCCAGGAAGAAAACAAAACTGGGGCTTCAGTGTCTGAGGGCTGCTCCAGGAGATACCTCACTGCCCAAAATCTCCAAGAATTCCCGATTTTGTCTTTGTCAGCTCAGCTACTTGTGCAAATAGTGTCAGCCAGGGCTGGCCACACAAAGCAAGGTCGGTTATAAGCTGTTCTCCTGGAACAGAGGCACTTGGAGCCGGCACAAAGAAATCTCTGTCTCTCCCCTTCGCTGGCATCCTGGCAATTAACCCAGAAAGTCGCAGCTTGCCCTCGTCTTGGGTACTGAGTGCCCCCGCCCGGGTGCGGGGCTGTGCGGTGCCCGGGGGGTGGCCGTCCAAGCCGGGGGGGGGGGACGGGGGACCGCCTACACCGTGGCCCCCGGTTGCACGGGGAAATGGAGCAGCCAGTGTCCGACTGGGAAGTACGAAATGAATGAGGAACTTGCCCAATTCCTCAAGAAGTAAGGAAATTCATTTGGGTTTTTACACTGAATTATTACCAAGAAATGTACGTGCAGAAAACAGCAAAATTAGGAGTCACCTTGGATCAAAGGTGGGCAACCCGATATAAACATTGGCAATATTTTTTGGTGCATTTGATTTTTTTTTCCCAAAAAATATTTCAGGCAAAACCTCCGCACAGTGACCTAACGCCCAGCAGCGCCGGGTCCCACGCGGCCAGGCAGGGATCCCTGCGGGGCAACCAGGGCAGGGCTCACTCCTGAGCCCCCTGGCTCGGGCACCACGCTCCGACTTAAACACGGGATGCTCCACATGGGCTCTGCAAACCCTCCCCTCCTGGGGTCTAATCATGCTTTGTCGTTGCCAGCACGCCCTGGCCCAAGGTGCTCAGCCCGGTGCACCCCGTCGGGCAGAGATGTGCGTGCAGCGGGGGAGCTGGTCCCATCCCCGCAGAACGATGCCTCGGATGCTGCGGCCGCCGCAGGGGATGCGGGGGAGCCCCATCCAGCGCTTGGCCGGTGGAAACACAGCCCTGCCCTGCCAGGCTCCTGCTTGGAAATAACAGCCCGTCCGGAGCTAAACACGGCCGCCGTGGGAAGTGTTTGGTGAGCTGGATAATCTGCAGGCAAAGGCTGTGACAGTCCGCTTGAGTATGCTATGGTACTATCATTATAAAATAAAATAACTGCGTGCCCAGACTGGGCTGATGTACTCGCACGGGGAAGTACTCTTGAATAATGAAGAAATATTCTGTATTCGATTTGCCACTGTACTTCCTACAGATCAAATTAGTGAAAGGTGAATTCAATTTCCAAGTCGTTTTTTAAAATCTTTGGGTTTGTTCTTCTGAATTCTTTTTGTTTCATTTTTTACTACGTAAAGTCACAGGAAAACCTCCCTGCAGTTAATAAAGGCATATGATGAGCAAATAAAGGCATATGATGAGCAAGAAAATTAATGATACAAAACTGAAAGCAATGGGAAAGAATGTAAGTCATGCTTAAACAGTACTGTAGAAAATACAGTTCACTCAAGTACAACCCACTGGGAAACAAATATTTAATTGTACGGTAAATAATATATTTTTATTTTAAGAGAGGCTCGTTTCAAACCCTATCTCACAAGCCAAATGAATAGAAACAGGCGTGCAACCTGGCTCGCGAAGACCCTGGCACTCTCCTGCGTCCTGCCACGGGAAGGGGAAAGCAAAGAAACCCAAACCAGAGAGGAATGAAATCTGGGTTTAGCCTGTGGGCCAGACATTAATTAGGAATTGTCGCTGGTTCAGAGGGACAGCTTTGTAGGGAAAGGGGCCGCTGCTCTCCCGGGATCCTGAGCGAGGAGCCGCAGAGAAGCAGGATTGGAAAGGAGCAGGCAGCGATGGGCGGCTGCGGTACCCTGCGTGCCCTTGCAGCGGGTGACAGATGAGGAGCTCTCCAGTCACTTAATGTTTTTAATAGCAAATGAAATTGCTCCCAATCATCAGTATCTTCTCTGCATGCTTCAAGGGCACGTCCTCTGCAAACACTGCCACCAAAGTAAACACACTTGCAGCGACAGGGTTTTCTACGGCAAGGTGAAGGCGAGGAGGTGGATCTGCTTGCTGTGCCCCTGCCCCGACGGCCGCGGTTGCTGAAATGTGCAACGTGAGGACACTTCACGCCATAACCTTGAACGGATGAAATATATGCCTGGAAAAATAATTGAGATGATGAGGATAATTTTGTTTTCCTGCTCCCACAGCTGCGTGCCTCACGCGCAGATTCAGTTCCCTAGTCCCCAGTGAGGCCACCATACCCATCTGCGGGGGACAGGCAGGTTTTCTGGCTGGGGGATATGTTTACGTGCTGACACGGTAAAAGTGGGTTAAGTGAGGCGCCAGGATCCGGCCATGCCTCCACTGCAGGCGCTGCTGAAATGGCACCGTCAGTCCTTCTCCTTGGAGAGCTCTGGGGTACGGAGAAATGTAACACCACAGAGCGATGGGTATTGGTACCTTGCTGACCTTTACCTTTCCCCACAATTTGGTATTTGCTGTCACTATGTCCCACGCTGCTCTTGAGGGCTGCTCTCTCACAGGGTCCTCTTGTTTTGCAGGAAAAACGCATTCACCGGGAGGCGGTTTGCATCCCCCCCAGTGTGGGACGGTGCCCAGCTTGCCCCCAGTGCCATGGTGTGGTCCCTGCTCCCCACCTGCCACGAGCCCCCGGCTGCAGGCGGCCTCCACCGAGGAGGAAAGCCAAGCTTCGGCCTCTGATCATCTCGGCTCGGAAGGAGCCACCTCCCTAGAGCAGGACAAAACATCCTTGAATTCAAAGCCGCGGTCCCTTTCTGCCTGCAGGGTGGGCTGCCGGACACGGGGACAGGGGCCAGCACGCCACCCCGCAGGGCAGCTCCTTATCTTCCTTCTTAAGTTCATTAAGTTAAAATGCAAATTTGTTTCCTGTTCTTCTTCTCTTTTCTCGTAAGCCAGCCCGGCTGCAGCATCTCTGTTCCTCTCCCTTCCAGTTCCCCTTGGCCCTGGCCCCCTGGAGACCCCGAGGTCCCCATCACACCCAGACCCTTGGGCACCTCCGTGGCTAACCAGGAGAAGAGGCACCCTCCTGCCCAGCTGCCCTACTCTGTCTTCTGCTGAGAGAAGGAAAAGGAAATGTCAGCCCCTGAGACTGCAGAGAAGGGTCCAGACGAAGTGCAGAGCTAACAAGAGGCAAAGGCGGCGTGGGCACGGGGTGCAGCGATGCTGGGGGTCTGCAGCCTTCAGCAGAGTCGGGCAGCAGGAGCTGTGGTGGCCAATTCCTGCCTCCAAATCCCAGCCCTAAGAGCAAACCCCTTTGTCTGGGTTTCCGGGGAAAGTCAGGACAGTTAGTGGGAATTGCCACAGGATTTTGGAGATACCCTTCCCTACTTTTGAAAATATTTTTATCCAGGAAAGGCTGTGGCTGTGCTTGAATTATGAAAATGAAAATGATTTCCACTGAAGCCAACAGTGGGGAGTTGATGTAAAGCTGGCACGGGGGCAAAAGGGCTGTGTGTGAGGGATGGCCAGGGGATGCCAGGGCAGAGGAAAACCTCCATCCCGTTTCCAGGAGCAGAGACAGAAAAAGAGGGAATACCGGGGGCTGGGACCACTGAGCAGAACCGGGAGGAAATTAATATTTACATAGGGAGAGCCAGCGCTTATATCCATCTTATGGGTCGTACCAGGGCTAATGCACAGCAGACATCTCTGGAAAGGCTCCAAAAAGGAAACTGGAGTTTGGTTTGGGAACTTCTGGTTCTAATTCCTGGAAACACAGCTTCGGCTCAATTTCACAGCGGTTTGTGACTTTTTTTCCAGTGGTTATACAAATTTTGGGAGAACATTCCTCTCCTTGGAATTGTCTTATCATAATATAACCCCACTTAAGCGGTCGGAGGTTTTGCATGGCTTCAAACCACCCCAGAAGGCGCCTGCAAGAAGTGGTCCCCATCTGCCTCGCGCACCCTGGCCGCTCGCAGTTCGGCAGAGGGATCGCTAGGGACTGCATATCCACCACACGCCTGCAGTTTCCTTGCAGCCTGCTCCTGTATTTTGACAGGCGAAGAAAGCGGGCCCACGACGCCTGTCGGTCTGGGCTTTGCACTAGCTGCGGCGTGCTCTTTCCCAGCTGGAGCCCGTCTCTGCTCCGTGCGAGCCACGCAAAGCTGGGAGCAGCACGGGGTAGGCAGCAGCACGCAGGCTCCAGTGCCAAAGCGGGAGAAAGCTGAGCTGCAGGACAGGCGAAGGATCTTCTTCCCCTTGGGCTGGCACTGGCCAAGGGAAGGGCTCGGTTTAGATGGGACATAAGGAAGAGATTTTTTTACAATGTGGGTGGTGAGATGCTGGAGCAGGTTGCCCAGAGGAGCTGTGGATGCCCCATCGTTGGAAGGGTTCAAGGTCACTTGAATGCTAGGTGCAGCGTTCAGCAACCCAATCTAGTGGAAGACGTCCCTGCCCATGGCAGGGGGGCTGGACTAGATGATCTTCAAAGGTCCCATCTGTGATTCTATGACCCTGGGCTTCCCAGTGCTCTCTGCAGAGGGCTCAGCCTCCCTGGGGTGCTGCTGGGAGAGCCAGCTGGGAGAGGGACCAGCTGGAGGCTGCCAGAGCTGATGGGATACAGGGTGGAGCAGGGTTTAAATGTCACAGCTCCAGCTAGCTGCAGCCTCTAGGGGGGCTTTGCAGTGCCCCTGGCTGGGGGTGGCTGATGCTGAGCACCCAGCATGGGTGCAGTGGTACAGAATGGCAAGGGTTGGAAGGGACCTTGGGAGATCATCTAGTCCAGCCCTCCTGCTAAAGCAGGTTCATCTAGAGCATGTTACACAGGACTTTGTCCAGGCGGGCTTTGAATATCTCCAGAGAAGGTATGGAGCTGGGGTCTTTGCTGTTGCAGCACTGGGACTTGTCTCCGGCTCCTGTGCAGCCACGGGATCATAGAGGTGTGTACTGGAATGGGGCAAATGGGTGTTTAATGGTGGTGGTGGCCAGAAGCCTTCCCACCTCGGGTTTGGGCTCAATGCAGAGGATGTGTTTCTGCTACAAGAGCTCACCTGGGTGAATCTGGTTGATATGTACCCTGGTGAAAGCTGGCTGCTGTTGTGGGTGGAAGGGCTCTGATGGCTGGTGCTGCATGGTGCAGAGCAAAGCCCTTTGTGGGGCTGAGCCCTTGCAACCCCAAAGGGAGCTGTGGCTGTTGGCTGCTCTTGAAGATCACACCCTGCTTGTCCTAGGCTGCTCCCTGCCCTGCTCTGAAAGTGAGAAGCCGAATCTTCATAGCCTTAAAAGTTTAGGTTTAAAAGAGTTGCTTTCCATTCAGCAACCTAATTCTGGGCTGCCTCTCTCGGCTGTTAGTTCACTGCCTGCCTTGCAAAGCTCACGACACGTGTTATATTTCTGATGCTCTGGCTCCTGTGGTCAGCAAGGTGCTGCCATGGGCTGGTGCCCTGTGAGCTGGCTGTGGCTCTGCCACATCTTTGTGTCACCAGAGCCCCGTGCCCGTCGGGGCCATGGCCCCCCTCCAGCCTCAAGAAGCTGAACCTAGGCTCCTGCGAGGAGAACCTGCCAAGGAACACAGGCTGGTGGGTTTCCTCCAAACCAGGCAGGTTTTGAAAGCTTTGCACAAACAGCAGAAGCTGGGAATTGCTGTAGGGGTTTCATACAATGCTCGTTTCCTTGCCCAGCTATGCAGCCTGTGGTTTGTCTGGCACAACCGGGCGCTCGAGGCTGCAGCTCTAGCTGAATCTGATGCCTGGGCTGTGTGAGACGATGATTTTTTTTTATTTTTTTTTTGTCCTTAACCTGACCGATTCAGAGGGTGTCGCTTACAAAGGAGAGCGAAGGAATGTACAAATTCCTTGGCATGAATCTGCGTGATGGTTTTCAAAGGGGATATGTGGCTTTTGGGAAGCTCTAGGTATAAAAAGGTCGGTTATGTCTCCGGTTGCTGGCTGCTGCTATTCCGTCTCCAAGGTGCACACCAGTACGGCTGTCTGGGAGGGGGTGACCTGCTCCTACACCCCCAGCTCATCAGGATCCTGCGCTCCTCTGCCTGTTGCTCCCTCTCCCCACCACAAACCCCTGTGTAATGACCTGTGGAAGTGTTTTTCCACGGAGCACTATGAGGCCAAAGCTCCCATGTAGAACATGGGTAGAGGCTAATATTTTGTGTTTGCAGAGGAATGAGCTGCTTGGCTGGGACTTCGATAAAATTTCATTTTTCCCCCCCCAAAAAATGAGAGTAAGAATAGACAGACTGTTTGGCCTTTCCTGACAATGAAACTTTGTCATATCTATAATTAACCCTGTTATTTAAATACTTCTTCCATGCACATCGTCGAAGATTTCATAGCCCTTGGTTCACTTGTTCCTTTTCCATTTCAGCTTCCTGTGCTACAGAGGTTCCCAAGGGCATGACTAATTTCACTTTTCCATTTAACTGGGAACTTTTTTCTGGCTTTGCCTCTGCGTGTTTAGCTTGGGCAGCCTGGTTGAAGCCTTGTCCCTGCCCCAAATGCACCTGTCAGTCCTCTTATTTTCCTCTAGGAATAGCTTCCCAGGGAATTTGAAGAACATCTATGACCAACACTTTTCTTTTGTTCAGAAACCTTTTCATCATGGTGATGCAGTCCCATAGGAATTTCAATGTGGTCGTCAGTTTAATCTTTAACTTCAGCCCTTGGCTGTGGGAGCAGTAGTGCTGGAGCCTTGCATACATCAGCACCATCCTATGGCTCTAGCTGGCATGCTCTCCAACAGCCCCGCTGGGCCTGGGGTGGAGGTGCTAGGGGTGCATGGCAGGGCTGGGTCACCTTGGTGCCACGGCAGGGCTTTCTGCAGGGACTGGTGAATACAGCTCATCTTGAGGGGTTATAGAATAACAGAATGCTTTGGGTTGGAAGGGACCCCTAGAGGTCACCCAGCCCAACCCCCCTGCAGGAGCAGGGACACCTTTAACCACATCAGGTTGCTCACAGCCCCGTCCAACCTGGCCTGGAATGTTTCCAGGGATGAGGCCTCCACCCCCTCT
>BOSO01005885.1:0-14740 GCA_018403395.1 Gorsachius goisagi
CCAGTCCAACCCCTCTGCTAAAGCAGGTTCACCTAGAGCAGGTTGCACAGGACATCGTCCAGGCAGGCTTTGAATATCTCCAGAGAAGGAGACTCCACAACCCCCCTGGGCAGCCTGTTCCAGTGCTCTGTCACCCTCAAAGTAAAGAAGTTTTTCCTCATATTCAACTGAAACCTCTTGTGTTTCAGTTTGTACCCATTGTCCCTTGTCCTGTTGCTGAGCACCACTGCAAAGAGTCTGGCTCTGTCCTCGTGACTGTCCCCTGGTCTCTGCCTGAAGACGGAAGGGACGGTTGGCTGGCGAGCCAGCGTGTGGCTCTGCCGCAGCGGGGTGGTGCTCACGGAGGCTTTTGTCAATCTGAGGAGATGCGGGTGCTTGCTCGTCCTCCCCAGGCACTCTGCAGGTGAGTACAGAGCAGATACTCCGGGATGCAAAGCTGCGGCGTTGGTGCACTCTGCCCTGAACCGCTGCTGTGGGGTGTCTGAGCAAGGGAGCTGCGGCGCGGGGGAAGACCTATCGCTGAACTCTTCTGGGAGGGAATGGCTGGGGTTAGCCTAGTGCGTTTCTGGAGCGTTTAGCGAGGTTTGGCACCTCTCTGTTTGGAAGCTGACTTTCTCAGAGGTCTAAAGGTTTAATTTGCTCTGAAGTACGTTGAGAGCCGCGGGGAGCGTGGAAGAGGCAGCAAAACGTGTCCTGGACCGGCCCGTCGCAGTGCTTTCTGCGTGTGGCTGCCCTCTGCTACCCAAGTGCTAAAGACCTCGGGGAACACCTCAACAGACTTGTAATGGATGTGAACAGCCTTAAATTCCGTCTGTAGCCTTCGCAAGGCGTGCTGGTTCCTGTTTGCCATTTGATGCAACTAAAGGTGTTAATCAGCAAAGCCTCTGGGCAGGGGGGTTTTCCCCTTCCTGTTGCAGCACCTGACGGGTACTCAGCCTCGACTGTGCCTCAGCTGGGGGTTGTACCTGCCGTGTTCCCTGGCTGAACGGTGGAGCAGTAAGGGGCTCCTGGAGGGTGCTTTTCCCACCTGCGTAACAGGGATCCAGTTGATGGATGTGGCCCATCCACCGAGTGGAGGCACAAGTCCAGAGGAGGCTCTCGCCTTCTCGCTCCTTCAGCTGACCAACTGTGCCATGTTACAACACCCTGTTTCAACATTGTTATTGCATATTTGCTTATATTCTGGGACATTACTACACTTTTTTAAAAATTAGTTTATTATAGTGAGCATTTTCGCTGCTGCTGGATCTTTTTATTGCCCAATACCTGGTTGAATCAGTGCGGTGTCTGAGATGAAGACCGTGGTGCGTGGCCAGGCAGGTTCTGCATACTCGGTTTATCCCTGGGGATTGCAGGACGCGATGCCTCTGACCAAGGAGGCCTCCCCGTCCTCTGAACCCATCTCTGGCTTGTGTCTTGCTGCAGCACTCGCTCCATGAGCTGAGCGTGCTTCTGAGGGGCCACCACCAGCATCGCAAAAACACCATTACTGCGTATGTGAAAGCACTCGTGTAGCTCTCCCTCCTGCTCCCCCCGCTTCTCCTGTAGCAGGTTGTCTCTCGGATGCCAGCGGGTGGACCTGCTGCACAGGGCGCTGTGCAGGACGGCGAGTTGTGCCTGCTCCCTGGGTGCTCGACCCAGCCATCATCATCATCAGAGTGTGGGAAAGGCCTCCCTCTTCCAGGGATTGCTACCTTCTGTGGATTTTTAGGGCGACCTGCTCCTGATACAGCTCGCTCGATTGGGCTTTCGAGGTGCCCCTTCGCACTCGAGCCTTTTGGGACATTGTTACAAAGGAAACTGGAAACGCTGCGGCACAGCGTCAGTGCTGCTCCTGCACTATTAACTGGCTTAATGAGCCTCTTAAACTGTTTGGGGGAAGTCCTTGGTCCCCTGCATGACCTTAGTGTCCCTGCTTACTGTCTCGTTACTGTGGGCACCAGCACCGTGAGCTCTCCCTTCCCAAGGGGAAGGCAGAAGGCAGCCGCGCGGTGCCTGCACACCCGGCGGCGGGCGTTTTGGAGGCAGAGGCTCCTCAGGCCCCGTGATGGCATGCAGGCAAGGAGCCACGAAGCTGTTTGCGTTGGTGAAAGGGTTTCCTTTGCTCAGTCGATGGAGTTGATTAGCGCTGAGACCCTGCATTCTCCCACGGGCCCCTCGATCTGCACCTTGCTCATGCAGCCTGAGTGTTTAATCTCCTCGCCCCGTGTACTTTGCTCGCCACGCTGCCATCCACTCTCATTTCCAATTTCACACTAACATGCTCTGGACGTATCTATAAACAAGCTCTCTTATGTCAATCTGCTAAAAAGCAACCAAATACATTCTAGAGAAATATTTTTCTCCCCTGTCTCCTGGTTGCTGTGGCAATCTGGACCGCTGCTGAGCGGAACGGGTGGGACAAGCCAGCGCAAGAGCATTCTGCTTTCCTGCATGGCCAGGGCTGTGAAGGGCATCCAATGCCTGTCTTGGCAGTGACCTGACCCCTATAGTGGTTTTGATAAGCAAATGTCAAAGGTTTCTCTGGGCAGCAGTAAATGGGAACATACCTGATCGCTCGGCTGGGGAGGCTGAGGCACAGGAGTGCGATGATCTGCTGAAGTCCGAGAGCGGTGTCTGTTGTTCAGCTAAAAATGCCCCTCTCCTTCCTCACCTTAGCTTCTACTCTGGACTTTAGGGCAACTTAATCTTCTGTCAGGTTTTGCTCTAGGGTTTCAGCTATGTCAGGACTTCATCTACACCTCTTGGCACGTAATCTCTTCTTCAACGTTCCCCTCTTGTCTCTCCTCCCTCCAGCTGGAGAGGCTACGGCTCAGCCCAGAGCAGGCAACCAGATGATTTCTGGATAATGAGTTACTGCTAATCAGCTACATTTGGTAGTTGGCTGTGAGAAGCCGGTTGCAAATCCTAAGTAAAAATGTGTTGGCATAAACCATTGGAAGAGAGCGCGTATTTTCCCTTGCAGTAGGTGGGGAACATGGGGAGGGTCTGTTCATCAGAATTGTTGGTGATCAGCTGACAGATGGCAACTCTCTGGGGATAATTAATCGTTTGCAGGATGTTGAGTATGGACTGATGGTGTCTGTAAAGATTCTAGCAGAAGGGATTTCTGTGAAGGAGCTTGGAGAGGACCCAGGCCCCCTGGAAAGGAGGATCTCTCCCTCCAAGGTGGAACTCGCTAGCTAGAGATGATTTAAATCCATCTTGCTGGGAATCACAGGCTTTCTGCCTGCCACCATCAGCTTTCCCAGGGCATCCCGGAGATAAAGGCTTGCAAAAGGAAGAGGGCAAAAAAAAAAAAAAGGAAATTATTATAGGTCTGGTCTATTGGGAGTGTTGAAGTAAGGAGCAAGTCTCTCAATGGAATTTTCTCACTGGGAAAGAAGGAGCTGCTGTGAGTGTGCAGCAGCAGAATGACGTGATGCCGGTGGCCGGTGTCACTGCAGAGCTGAGCATCCTCCCTGGGTCTGCGCTGCCGGCAGGGCTCTCTGCTACTTTGAGAGAAGGAGACATGGCAAAGGTGGTGTTTGCAGACACCTCAAGCCCTGGGTGCGAGGGTAAAAGCAAAGCAACCTCTGTCTCATTTTTGTAATGCTTTCCTCTCCATATCTGCTCAAAAACTTTCTTTCCAGAGGCAGCTCTCTCGGCAGGGGGGTGAAGCACAAGTGGCCATGGTGCTGGCAGGATGGGGATGATGGGTGAGTGGAAACCCCTCCCTAGGCTTCGAGGACTCCACATAAAATTTAAAGCGGGGGAGAAAAGGCTTCTGCACCAAGGATTCATCAGGCTTGTTCCGGGCAGATAAGTTGGTTTTACTGAGTGACTTGACATGCAATTCCACGCAGCCTATAGATGTTTGTCTAATGTTTACTTGGAGGGAGAGGTTTTTAAACCATACTAAAAATTAGACTTTGTGTAATGGTGCATTTGCTTGGGGGGAATGAAAGTGAAGGTGTCATCGAAATGTCAGGCTTGTCTGGAAGAAGGGTCTTGCAGAAGCCAAGTGGCATTGGCATGTTTGAGGGCATTTCACTTCGAAGTAATGAAGTCCTCAGCCTTTTGGGGCCCTGTTGATTGAACTGCAGGGGTACAAAGGCCAGAGATGCTGTTCACAGCTGGGAAGACATATGCCCTTGCAGAGGGAGGAGGGTCAGAATAGGTTATTTCTGTTGTAAAATGACATCAGGACAATGTGAAGAATTGTTCCGAAATGACATTCCTCCACCAGAATCATTTTTATGGAAGTTGATTTTATATGGTAAGGTGAGGTGGTTTGCAGCTAGGTGAAAAAAAAAGGGGCTTGGGTCTGAGTTTTAATTTGAAAAGTGTTCAAGGAAACAAGCGCAGCCATCCTCTGCTTCATGGATCATCATGCAGGTTTACAGGACCGCAGAAGTGAATAAATAAAAAAAAAAAAGTCAGAAGAGTTCTTGCAGCTTCCAGATTTGTAAGGCAGCAAGTCAGCATGCCGTCTCCTCTCTGAGCAAAAACTCTTGCAGAACCCGAAACTGGCTCCTTTGTACCATGCATAGTTGTTTGGGTTTTTTTTCCTTTGCAGGGACAGGGTATTGGGATGGTGATGCATTGTCTGCATGAGCCACTGGGCATGGAGTTCTTCTTGATTAACTTCATTTTGGTATTAAAATAATTTCTCAGATAATGGCATTTCTCTTCTGAAAGGCTTCCAAACTTTTACAACCATGGAGTAATTATTCAGTTTATGAGGAAATTGAGGCAGAGGCCTGTGGCTGCTGCAGCCCACGCTCAGCACCGCTGCCAGAAGCTTGCTGCTTGCCCCAGCTTCCCAGTAAGCAAATAAAACTACATCTGTTGATCACACTTCCTTCGCAAAATCCACTGATTTTCGCAAATGCTGAGGCTGAGTTGTGTACCAGCCTAGGGCTGGAGGGCAAGTTGGTGTTGCTGAGGTTGAGGTTTGGCCTTGTAAATGCAGATTGCCTGCTGGAGACCTGGTGGTAGGGTCGGGGTCAGTATAAGCAGTGGTTAGAGTTTGCTTTTTCAGAGGCGGCTTTCTGTTGTAGGGATTTTTTAAAATTATTTTTGGCCTTGGACCCCTTCTCTTCCGCCACAAGCTCAGCGAGATCCTTTGTCATTCTCCAGTGAAGCCTTCAAACTCACCACTGGGGTTTTGAATTGGCTTTAAATAAAAGTGGTTCTGACGTGCCCTGCCTGAGGGCTCCGGAGCACTCCATGCGCCATCCAAACAGCCGGCAGACAAAGCCCATCCATGTGAAGTACCCATGCGTGGTTACCCGGCAGAAAGCGACAGGAGCGTGTTTGCAGCGGAGTCCCGCAGGAATAGGCTTTTCTGAAAAACCACCCCCGGCAGGTGACACCTCTTGGAAAAAGCCAAAGTAGGTCTTGTTGATTCATCGAGGTGGGTGGCTTAGTTGTTTTGGTGTAGAGCAGAAGAGGTAGGAACAAGCAGAAATGAGATTAGGGAGGAGGGAGGAGGAGGTTTTAAATGGGCTTTTGTGTTCCCCCCCCCCAAGGCATTGCCTCCCTGCGTGGTGGGTCTAAGCCACTTGAATTTCCAGCTTGTGCAACTCGTGGCCTTGGTGTCTTATACCCCGAAAGCAGATCTATAGCCTGGAGAAGTCAGACGGCAGATCCAATTTCTGCAGTTACATCTGCAGAGTGAAACCCCGTTAAGTGTAACTCCTATCCCGCTTCTGAGCTCCTCCAGCCCCTGTCTCCTGGCATCTCTTCAATTCTGAACACATAGCTTCATTTTACCTCTTGGTACCGCACCGGCTGGAGCAGCTTCTTCCAGGGTGGGGAGTCTTGCGTACGTGCTTTCCTGGGCGAGGAGAGCGCCTGGAGATGGATGTGCAGTTCCTTCCCGTGGCGTAGAAGGCTGCATCTATATTTTTAGGGGTTTTTTTTTCTTTCCCCATCTGATTGAGGTAGGAAGGGAAGATTATGGCACTTGATGATTTAATCAACATAATCTCCAGATAAAACATGCTTATGTTATGCTACTGGGAGATACTAATTTATGCTGGCTTGCTTCTCCTAAGGTAAATTAAATCATTAGTTTTAAGACTGGATTAGGCGCACATGTCCCCTGCCTATTAACAAGGCAGTTCAGTAGTTCTTAAAAGCTTCTTGGCTTGACATTTCTTGGGAGGCATCAAGTCCTTCCAGTGCAGGTGTCATGAAAAGTGGAACTGAGGTGCAGTGCTTAAAGGTGCAACCGTTAGCTCCGGCAGCTACAGGCCTCCATGCTGACCCAGGACCTGCTAATGCCTTGGGCCTCCTTCTTTACCCAACAGCAGTATTTTGACAGCTCATTAATTCACTGAGATTTTGCCCCAGGGCTGGGGGACCAGCAATTACTCCTTTGAGAGCATCTTCTCTCTCTTGATGGAGAACTGGGCTGTTTGGCGTGTGTTGGAGACCCTGCTGGAGGCGGGTGGCCGGTGCCCAGCCCCCTCTCCCACTGGAGAGCATAAGGACATCCAGGATGATGCCCTGACTTTGGCTTGAAAATATGCCTGAGTGGGGCTGCAGCCCAGAGATTAGGTGATCTTGGTGGTGCTGTCAGCACTTCTCAACTGGCCAAAACTGCACCCAAAACCTATAGGTGAAGCTCTGACAAAAAATAAAAGCAAAAGATTTTTACCGAGTTGAGTGGGAGATGTTACAACCCTTTCATACAGTCAGGGAAACTGAGGCACAGTCTGCCATGGAGGGCAGTAGCAAGTTGTAGGATGCCTGATGCCAAGCAGCCCTTCCTGGAGTCAGTTGATTTAGAGCAGATGTGCTGAGCCCGGCCAGCGCGGCCGCTCCTCTGCGGTTCCTCTTGGGAACGGCGGGTTTGGAGACGCTGGTTCTAAGCATGGAGGTGCCCTGTCCGCTTGGATGGCCAGCAGCTCCGGTGAGGAAGCCAGGCCCTGCTGCTGAGACAGATGGGAATGGCTCCTTATGGCCCAGGGGGAGGAGAAATGACGGGGGCGCTCATAGCAATTTCAGGGCTATTAAGGAAGTGATAATGAGGCGTTGCACGCATCATTTTTCAGCGCTTCACTCCCCTGCCCCCGGTTCAGCCCGTGCATTAACACTCTCCGTCCCAGGACGGTAAGCACGCCGCTGGTGCCAGAGCTCCATTTATCGTGTGTCTGAGCATCAATAGGGCTGGTGTCTGCATGGGTGAGGAGCGAAGGTGCCTTCCCAGAAAGCTGGCTCAGTTCTCCATCAACAGAGAGCCCGTGCTCAAGATACTGGTTTGATGGCAGGAGCAATTGCTGGTCGCCCAGCCCAGGGGCAAAACCTTCCCAGTGAATGAATGAGCTGATAAAATAGTACTGTGGGGTAAAGGAGGAGGCACAAGGTGGAACTTGGTGCTGCGGCACATCCTCCAGCTGGCTACAGGCATTAGGTTATGCACTTGTGGAGTATCTTGTGTGAGATGGTCTCAATGCACCCAGGGAAGGGTCACTGTCCCTACGTGACTCCCTGTACTTTCCTGGTGCTATTTTCCTTGGTACGGTCCGTCCTTTGGTCTGATTCTGCACAGCCCAATCTCTTGGATGGTGAAATCTTCGCCACCACTCTGCTTTGCCTCTCTGAATCCCCGGGCCATTTGCTGCACCACGGTTCCTGGCTTGGTGGTGGACGTGCTGGTGGTCACTCCAGAGGAGCGGCTTCCCTGGCTCTCGTGCAGAAGCAGGCAGGGTTTTCCTAACGGGCAGAGCCAGCTTGCTCCCAGGGTGGGGAGATTTCTGATTGCTCCCATAAGTGGGTTGATATCTCTGTGGAGGTCAAAATGGGGGGGATGAATCCACGAGGTCGTAAAGAGGTGGGAAATCGGCGTGCAGAGGCGGCCTGGGCCAGCTCTCGTGTAGCTCCTCCCATGATGCTGCTGGATGGCGGCGCCTGTGCAAAAAGCAAGTTGTCCTTGCTTCCTGATTTCATGTTCCCTGTTTGAATATATACAGGCACTTCTCTTCTTGAATATTTAGAGACAAGCGTTTCTTTCTCCGTGTCAAGCGTTTGCAGCTGATTTATCACACGATGCTCTAGCACTGGGATTAGAAGTTAATGCAGGTGTGCTGCTTCGAACCGGGCAGCTCCTGGAAGTCTGTAGGCATTTGGGGAATGACAGCAGCTGTGTAGTACGGCCCTTTAGCTACCCCGCAGATGTGTCCCTTGGTGCACTCGGACTCTTCCCCATCCCCACCTCGCCACAGGCACCTCGAGAAGCATTCTTGGGGCTGTCCTTGGCCTTCAACTTGCTGCGATGGGGGACCCCTCTGTTCCTGTGTCATCACCTGTGTGTGTCCAATGTCTCCTGGGCTCAGTTTTGGGGGCTGTGCATTTCCCTGGGGTGATGCTCGAGCAGGGGATGCCTTGCTCAAAGCTGAGATCACCTCCCGCTGCCGTGCCGCGGGTCGGACTGAGGTCCAATGCAGGTGGCTGTCTTATCAGAAGAGGAAGTGACAAGATCCCTAACTGGTATTTGTCACTTCTCACTGCAGATATCGAGGATCTGTCACTGGCAGAGCAAAAGGGGAAAAATACTGATTTTTGGTTTGATCAGGCTGTTTTCCCTCTCCAGGTACCATGGGCTGCAGCGGGGCTGAGTAGATATGAAGCGTTGCCAAACGCCTGTCCTGATTTTACCTTTCCTCTGTGCAGGCTTTTCACAAGGAGAAGTCCTTGCTTAATTATAAAGGAAGCGATTGCCAGTGCGCGAGAGACTTAGAGACCTGGGGGTGAAGCTGATGTGCAAAACGTACTTTGATGTGGTTTAATACCTCTTTCAGGCTGCCAATGCCTCTCCTGCATCTCCCTGCCGGCCGTCCCAGCCTCATCCCGCCACCGTGGAGGACCGGGCAGGTCTGTGTTTGGGAGCAGGGACCTCGGTGAAACAGAGGGGTACCATGAGATCTCCAAACTCCAGTCCTCAGTCTGCAGCCTGGAGGAGGGAGCTGGAGCAGGTGGGTTTAAAAGCCCCAGCAGGAGAGGAGGGAATCCCTCCTTTCCAGCAGGGCAGGCATGCCGTGAGCAGCGCTTGGACACGTCGGATCCCACAGATGCTGAGCCGTTCCCCCTTTCTCCGTGCATGCCGCTTCCTAACAGAGGGATAGCAATCAAATCCAATGCGGCAGGACTATTTATTGAGGTGTGCATTTGAAGTCGAATGGACGGGAATCACATTACAAAACTGTAAGAGAAAGAGCTTTTTAGCTCGCTTCCTTTCTCCAAAATAGCAACCACATCACCGTGTGCCACGGGGATGTCAGGGCGAATCTGTTTCGGTGACAAGAAGATTGTTCTGTCTAGACGGGGAAGCACTGCTGAACTGAGTGAGTCTGCAGAATAATTTAAAGCCAAAATCCTTTACAGACATTAAATTTAAAATAAAAACCGGCTTGGCACAGACGACGCTTGATGGATAGTTTGTGTGTGGGTGGGATGGTGGCTGGCTTTGAGACAGAGCTTGGTGGCGGTGATTGGCAGATGTCACTCAGGATGACCTAGTGGCTGCTGACCTGTCACCTTTCCCAAACAAGTTCTTCCGCCGGAGCGGGTCCATCAAGGCGTCTGGGTGGCCCTGTGGAGCTGGGTACAGGGCTCCTCTGCAACATCTTGGATCTGTCTTGAATTTTGCAGTTCCTGGGCAGCCTGCCCAGGCCCTCGGTGCCCTGTCCCCCCGCCTCTGCCACCGACCCCATGGCCACCCCAGTGCTTGGCCGCGGCTGGGGGGGCAGGAGCAGAAGGGGTTGTGCAGAGGGGATTTGAGCCCTGCATTCGCCATCTGCCTGGAGGGGCTGGCAGCCAGGGCTGTCTGAGGTAGAGATGTGGTGGTGAGGCGGCAGCCCAGCTGGCGTAAGGAATTTACTTTCTTCTGGCAGAAAAGAAAGATGAAATATTAAAAGCATGGTTCAAAGGCTGGAATATATATTTTTTTTTTTTTCCTTTCTGAGGAGGGCTTTGGTGTTGCCCAGAGGGACAGGAGCTGCACAGAGCAGGAGGGATGGCAGCTATCCGGGGAGAGCAGGGAGCGGGGCTGAAGTAAGGGAGGAAGAAGAGGCACGTCTTGGGTGGGCTGATCTCAGGGTGAACGCTGACACCGTAGCCCTTGGGGCTTGTGCTTTGTAGTCTCATGCAGCTCCTGTTCAATGGTAGGAAACAAAAAAATCTTCTCTTGTCTCTGTCCCTACAGATGAGGGCAGTGCCTGCTGGCTCCCAATTTGCCATTTCTGGCATCCTGGTGAGTCCAAGCGACCCCAAGCATCCTCGATGACTTTCTGAAGTGGGAACGGCATGAGGTTTCTATTGCTAAGCTATTCCAGTTGCTTCTGCTGATGAACGGGGGGCAGGCTGTCAAGGGAAAGGCTTGCTGCTGGGCAGCAGGACATGCTGGCATGGGGATGTGCTCTCTCCTAAACTCAGCAGAACTTGGGGCCTCCTCTTTTTGCCCCGAGCAGTCAGCAGACTTCGTGTGCCTTCAGGCAGTGATTTGGCCGTGGGGCAGGCAGCAGGAACCAGCATCCCACGGGAGAGCGTTCAGAGGGGAGCGAAGAGATGCGATGGCTGGGAGATGCAGGAGGGAGGGAGGACCGAGGTCTGTGCCTCTGCCAAATGAGGAGCTGGAGGGAACCAGTTCGGGCTGTTTAAAGCTTTTCCTTCTGTTTCTTCCTTTGACATCTCTTTTTCTGCTCTTGCTCTGTGCCAGAGGGTCTGGGCCAGATTCGGGGGTAAGGTGGGAAAGGGAAGATGCAAGTTCAGCGTGGCAGGGAGCAGGCTTGGAGCAGGCTTAACTTTACACCTCTGCAAATGCAGCGAGTGCTACTTATCTGCTGATCCAGGATGAAGCACGCTGGGGAGATGGTCGCTTGCTCGGGGGCACGAAATGGGTGGGCAGTGAAATGGAATTTGACCTCAACTCTGACTCCAGACACTGCTTTGCTCCGTGATCCTCGGCTCCTGTGTCATCTGTGGCAAGGCAGGGACAGGCAGCAGAAGGGGGGGCCCTGATGTCCCCCATCCAGCAGCCTTGCCTTCTGTGTTCCCCCGCCTGCCTCCCCACTGCTGCTGCTGCCTCCTGAAAGACCCTGTGATTAATTATACCGCTCCCTGGCCTCAGAAAATTTATTTAGGGTTTTATGTTTGCTGCTGCTGCTTACACAATGGCAAATCTGCTGTGGCTGCGTCCCGAGCAGGTGGCAGCTAATAGGTCAATAAAGTGAATGGCACCATTACAGCTGTCGAGCTGGGCTGCCGGGAGCCGGGCAGGTAGAGGGGGAAGCTGCGGAGAAGTCAAGATGGATCTGCTTTAGCAGAAATGCGCCTGGCTATGCTGGTTTGCAGGAAATTGCTCGCTTCCCTGATAGCATCCACTGCTTTAATAGATCAGTTTTTCCACTACAGTTTGTCTAGCTTAAGCTTTCTTCTCCCTGCATCCCATGCTCTCCTAAAAATTAGTCTAATAGGACCTCTTAATCTCTGACCTTTGAAAGTTATTTTCCTTAAAGATTGTCATTGCCTTTTCCTTGGGGTGTACAGAAAAGGAGGGCTAGGGAAACAGTCAGCTGAAGGAAAAACAACAAGAAAGCTTCCTTCCCCTGGCCCCGAAAATGCTGCCAAAGGCAGCCCAACTTGAAATAGCTGGCAACCACCGAAGCAGATTTAGAAATCACCTCTGCCTCTGAGCATCTTGCTTCTTGGTGCTGCAGTCGAAGGATTGGGGATGGCAAGCCTTGAGCAGATAAAGCACAGTTGTACTGGCTTTGCAGAATCACAGAGTTGTCTGGGTTGGAAAAGCCCTTTAAGCTCATCAAGCCCAACTGTTACCCTAACCCTGCCCATCCCATCACTAAACCTTGGCCCTAAGCACCTCATCTGCCTGGCTTTTAAATACCCCCAGGGATGGGGACTCAACCACTTCCCTGGGCAGCCCCTTCCAGTGCTTGACAACCCTTTAATTGAAAAAAATTTTCCTAATGTCCAATCTAAACCTGCCCTGGCACAACTTGAGGCTGTTTCCCCTCGTCCTATTGCCCGTTACCTGGGAGCAGAGCCCGACACCCCCCTAGCTTCCCCTTCCTCTCAGGCAGTTCTAGGGAGCGATAAGAGCTCCCCTCATCCTCCTCTTCTCCAGGCTGAACACCCCCAGCTCCCCCAGCCGCTCCCCATCAGCCTTGGGCTCCAGACCCCTCCCCAGCTTCGTTGCCCTTCTCTGGACATGTTCCAGCAACACAATGTCGTCATGCTAAAGCTGCTACAGCCGATGGGCGAGGGACCCGCTGGTGGGTGAGGGTGCCTGTGCTGCCTTTGCGCGCTCTGTATGCAGTGCCTCCAGCAGGCTGCATCCTCGCTGGCAAGGCAATTTGGATATCCTGGCTCCTCCTGTTTCCCCCTTGTTAGTGCCGTACTGTTAGGTTTTTAATGTTTCTGCAGAGATGGTTTGTATAAATTGAAGCAGGTTTTATTTATTGTATAAAACCTTGTAGGTATCTTGTGCTGGATGTCACCTCCCAGTGCGTGGTGAGCAATTTGGCGTAAGGAATCATCACCAATGCAGTTATCTTTATTCCCAGTCCTGCTTGATAAATCTGCTCCCTCTGGGATGGCTGAGCCCCGGGAGTAAACCAGAGCCTGCTACATGGGTGCCAGGTCTGCAGGAGAGAGCAGAGCTTACGCTCAGGAGCTGCTTGCAGGGTTCTCAACAATAGGTGCTCAAAACAACCCCACGGGCTGCTTAAAAACCCGTGGAATTGAGGGAGCTCTCATGCAGCCAGCCTTGGGAGTCCCTGGGCTTTTTCAGCACTTTGGGGACTGGCATCAGGTTTTCCCCAGCTTGCATGGATAGAAATTTGCTATCAGTTTTTGAGCTGAGGGCCCTGTTGTCCTTTGCCTGGGCCATTAAGTTGCACATCAAGTATTGCAAAACTCGGCATTGAAATGGTGACTTCTGATGGACTGCGGCTGTACTTGAGTGTGAGGTGGCTTTACTGAGCTGCGTTCCGTGTGAGCAGGATCGCCTGGTATTCGGTGCTCTTCAGGATGGAGCAGGGGTGCACGTTTCCAGCACGTGGTGCCCCCCCCGTCCTGTCACCCACGGGGCAGTGGCATCTGGGCAGGATTCAGCTGGGCTGGGAGCTGTGGTTCAGAGATCCTTGTCAGTGGTGGCATCTTCCCCAGAGCTCGGATGGCTGTGGGAGCCTGGAGCTCTCGTCTCACCCAGGCCAGCCGCCTCTGACAAACAGCCTTTCTCCTTCCTCCTGCTGAATTCCCCGTACTGCTTTTCCCTTCCCTTTCAGGCATCAGTGCCTTAAGAGGATGTCCCTGTGGTCTGTGAGCTCCTGGAGGTGCGGATCACTGCTGGCTTCTCCTGGAGCCGCCACAGGTCCCTGGGCAGAAGCAGTCTCCCCAAGCCCCGGCTCCATTGCTTGCATGAGCTGGTTGCTCTCTGGGATGTCTGGTGGCACCGCTGAGCTGTCCAAAATCACCCGGGGCACTGCAGGTACAGCCTTGTCTGTGGCTTCCTTCTGGGGACGGGAGCTCGCTTTTGGCTTAGAGCATCTGATGAGAAACAAGCCAGATACCAACACCTGTGACTGCTGCCTTGGCTCTTGCTGAAAGAAACAGTCGGAGAAAGGTTCCCGTTGTCCCCATCTCCAGGCAGAGGGGGCTGGCGGAGCCTGGCAAGGCAGAGGAGCCCTCTGGGGAGCAGGGAGGTCCCTGAGCTCCCAGCTCCGGGGTCTGCTGCCACCCTGGTGCCGCAGGAGCGGGGCTGGCTCTGCCCCACCGGTGCCCCATGCCCTCCTTGGGGAGGCAGTGGGGCTGCCAGGGAGCTCAGCACCAGCTCTGAGCAGGCAGCGGTGGACATAGAAAGGGGCCTAACTGCTCATGTCTGAAGCCATGGGACTTTGGTAGAGAAAGTGACTTTTACAGAAATAAAGGAGATCCCTTTTGGGTTAAGTGCTCTGGAAACGAATGATTTTGAGATGAAAGCCTTTTTACTCGGGTAATACAGCTTCACATTGCCTAAAGGGAAGTCTGCCTTGTGCTGGGCTGTTTTTCCCTCTGGGAGCATTGCAATTGTTTTTGAAGATGAATTTCCAACATACAAAGGAAAAGAAGAAACCGTAGCGAAAGAAAGGGCTTTAAAAGATATCAGGGTTTCTTGTGGTCTGTTTTAATTTGTCAGCCTGACTCTCTTGCTTGCAACACCCCTGTCGGGTGCAGGGCTTGTTCCTCCTCTTCCCTTCGTGACTTGCTCCTTCCCTCTGGCATCTTCATCAATCCCAGTCTCCCAGTCTCTGGATTTTTTTATCTTTTTTTTTTGTTGTTGTTGTTGTTTTCTTTTTTTCTTTTTTTTTCTCTTCTCCTTTCTAGGCCAACCTCTTTGCACCCAGGGCTGCTCGGCAGAGCAGCAGCTCCCATGTGCTGTGCTGGGTGGGGATCCCCTTGTGAGATGGGCTGGGAGGGACCAGCCCTTGGCCTCCAGCAATGGCAGCAACGTGTGTGCTGGGAATAAGCCTCCAAATCATAGAATCATAGAATGTTTTGGGTTGGAAGGGACCTCTAGAGGTCACCCAGTCCAACACCCCTGCAGGGAGCAGGGACACCGCTAACTAGATCAGGTTGCTCACAGCCCCATCCAACCTGGTCTTGAATGTTTCCAGGGATGGGGCCTCCACCCCCTCTCTGGGCAACCCCTGCCAGTGTTTCACCATCCTCATTGTAAAGAATTTCTTCCTTATAT
>BOSO01005885.1:14763-28792 GCA_018403395.1 Gorsachius goisagi
CAGATCTCCCCGCAGCCTTCTCTTCTCCAGGCTGAACAACCCCAACTCCCTCAGCTCGATGAAATGCACACCCCTGCCCTGTATCCGAGCGCCAGAGGGTCACTGCTCCCAGTGCTACTGGTGGGGGGAGATGTGTGTCCCTGGCGGCCCCTTCAGATACAGCAGGATGTGCCTGTCTGCCAGGCTCCTTGGCGTGGTACCCCTTGGTGCTCCCCATCCTGGACACAACCAGTCCAGAGGACACTCATGCCCAAACTGTACCCAGGGCAGTGGCAGGAGAACAGTGACGTGAAGCCCTCTGAAAGACATATGGAATGGACCCTCTCCCTATCCGTTTATCATCTGAGGGATCGTCTGTTGTGCCCCATGGACTCAAGGTCTCCATGGCCTGTTCTGGCTTTGGTAAGGCTATGGGAAGCCCCCAAGGGTGTCTCTCCTCCGCTTTTTGCTGGTTTCTCCTTTCCTGCCCTGCAGGGACGAGGCGCACGCAGAGCTCTTCTCTACTACTGCTGCTTAGTGTGAAATGCTGTAAGACCCAAGCATCGATTTCTCAGTCAAAAGTGTCTGTTTGCTCCTTGGTCTGGGGCTTTAGTGCCTGAAAAATCCATTTTTCACTCCCCAACGGTTTGCTTTAAGATTTTAAAATCATCTGTTGTGCTTCAGAGCTTTGGGAAAAGATCAGATACTCAGTCACACTGATGTTGCTTGTGCTGGCTCGCTGGTGAGTTTTGTATGAGACAGAAACTAGATGGACCCCGTGGGGGCTCTCGGGCCAGACCTTTGCCTGTGTCTGTGGTATGGGACAACATTGATCTACCAGGCTTTGGGAAGCTGTGGCTCTTCCTCCTGTCCCACCAGCAAACCTGGTTCAGCAGGCTTGTGGTCCCCAGGCTTTGTGGGTTGTAGGCTGAAGCTGTTGTATGTCCTGTCGAAAGATGCCAGAAAAACCTGAAGGATAATATTTTTTTTAAAAGTATTAAAAAAAAAAAAAGCCACACCACATTCCCATCTGTGCTTCCCATATTTTCACAGCAGTCGCGATGTTTGCTCCCTGTTTTCAAAGCATCATGCTCTGCTGTTCCTCAAGTGCCGTGCAGCTGATGCAAGCCCTGTAGCCGAAACGCAGCTGCTTCTGTGAAGGAATACAAGAGCTTGAGGTAGAAGGGGTTGCCGCTGCCCACGATTGCTCTCCTGCGGAGGTGGCTGGTGCTGGCCTCAGCTGGGAGCCTTGCCTGCCGCGGCCTCTGCCCGCTTCATCGTCTCAGGTCGATGGCTGCCAGTGTTTAACCTCAGCTTTCCCCCTGCTAACGGAGGGCTAAAGGACGATGTGGAAAGCCCTTGCCCAAGACCAGAGCCAGGGTTGCTTTGCAGCCCTGGGAGGGGCGGGTGGAGGTTGGAGCACAGGGGAGGGCTGGTGAAACGCAGGGCACTCCGGGCGCTAATTGCATGCAGCGGTTTTATCTGGAAGGAGCTGAGGGAAGCGTATCAAGGATGTCTCAGCTATTCAAGTGAGAAATCAAATTAAACTTTGCATCAAATAGTGGAGCTGCTCTGTGCTAGGAGTTATGTCAAATTCATTAAAGGTTTCCACACGCCAGCCCCCGAGGAGTTAGTGGAGAGAAAAACCAGTGCTCTGCGTCAGGGGTTTGCTGGCTTACCTGGATGCGTTAATGATGTGGGCAGAGGAAGAGGAGGTTATTGCTTTAACCTTCAAGATGCCTGTGTGCGGAGCAGGGAGGAGGACACCAACTCCACAGCAGGGCCAGTCCTGCGTGCCCCTGGCAGCAAGCTGGACGTGTGTCGGTCAGCCTGCACCGAGGGATGCTAGGAGAGGGCTGGGGGCAAAAGCCCCAGCGAGCCAGAGGCACGGAAGATGCTCTTGTCAGGGACAAAAGCCCCAGTGAGCCGGAGGTGTGGAAAACACTCTTGTCCCAGTTGCCTGTCTCCTGATCTCTCATTATCAGGCTGGGAGACACAGGCCCTTTGGGAACCCGAGGGTGTCTGGGAGGCGGATGGGAGTAATCTGAAGGAGACCAAAATACCAGCATCACACAGAAGTATGCGTTGAGTCTTGCTTCTCATCGGGCACGAGTCCGCATTTGCTCCAGGCAAGGAAAAGATCTGGACAACACATTGCTTCTTCCGTGGGGACAGATTGCCTGGAGGCTGGATGGAGCACAGACTTGGCACGGGAGAGTCTGCAGCCAGGAGGAAGCCGCTGGCGTGGCGGCAGGGGAGTTGTCTGCCAGGAACCTGTGATGCCACCGGAGTTTGGCTGCAAAATGATTTCCCCACGCTGCACACCAGAGGCTCTGAGAGCTCCCGGGTGACCTGAGCATGTCCATGCCCGCTTCTCACTAGTGGTGGGGCACGCCAAGGAGCTGGCAGCTGTGAGGAAGAGGAGGAGAGGAACACGAAGCTTCACCCACTGCAAATGCTGAATGCTGAAGTTTTCTCCGTCTCATGTGCTAAGGCCCAGGCTTGACTAATGTGATCTGATTTTTTTTTTTTTTCCCAGCCCTGATGCGTGTTGTGCTTTGCCTTAGAAGCACCCAAGTGCTAGCTTGATGTTTAAAAGCCATTTGCAATACTGCTGCTCCGCTGGCAGGAAAAATCAGTCTGACCCTGGGATGTACAAATCCTGGTGTTGGAGCAGGGCAACCTGCTAACAGGCAGGGCTGAGGCTCCTCGGGTGTCGTGGCTACCGCTGGGTCTGGATTAAGGCTCTCCAGCCAAGAAAATGGCTTTCCTCCCTCCTTTTCTGTTGACTCGTAAGAATTTTTAGGAATTTAAGATGCTAAGCCTCAATTAGGCAGCACTTAATAATTTCCAAAACGTAATTTATTTGCAAAGTGTTCCCGTTCACAGCAGCAAGTGCTGTTAATTGCTGTAGTTTGCTTTCCAGGCTAGGATTTGAGACCTGAAAAGCTGTTGAGGGTGGCTGCCAGGCAGGCGGGGCTGGCTGCGGGTGGATCCTGCCACCCCAGGGTATGAGGAGCCCGTGGAGGAGCTGCCCCTGACGCAGGCACCTTAGCTTTTGCCCCAGCAGTCCCTGTCCCAGGGCATGGGAACAGGCCAAGGAGCAGGAGTGTCCGTCCTGCCTCCGTGGCTGGATTAACCCAACCATCCTGCGGTGACTTTTGCTGTCTCTGCTCTTCGGCTCGGTTCGCTTGCCCTCAGCATGATACGGGCATCCTCATCCTGCTCCAGCGCTGCTGCAAGGCTCAATGAGCTGCCTCTCTGTGCAGATCTGGAGGCAGAGCTACAGAAAATCAATGGGGCCAAGAGAAAAGGAGGTACTACACCCTCGTCCTTCGAGCTGCCTGCACTGGGGATGGCATTTTTGCGGTCCGATGGCTCAAGGCTGGGTTCTTTCTTTTCTTTGCCTTCTCTCTCTGGCACAGGCTGCTGCTCAGAGCTGCAGAGATGCTTTACTGAAGCTTTGCTGCCAGGCGAAGCCCCGTGACGGATCCCCGAAGCGGGCTGTGCCGTTTACCTGTGAGACACCGGACGAGATGGGCTGCGGGGCAGAGCTGTGGAAGAGCGTCTGGACAGCGACAGGGGGCACTTCCCGAAGACCATTTGAAAAGGGCAAAATAGAGCTGCTCGCCCTCCCCTTGCGCGGGGCTGGGGGACGGCTGGGGGTGTGTGGGTTTGTGTAGGATCCGTGATGGGGTCCTTGGTTCGGCTCCAGCGGCGCTGCTGTAACCCTGACGTTTTATGCAGGCTTAGACAAATTATTGCAGAATAGCTCTGTCTTACCTTCTGGCAGGCTCCGGCTCCCTGCCCGCGTACCCAGCTCAGCCTGCTAATGGAATAATTGTTCTATACAATGGATTTAGCCACCAGCTATCCTCTCCAGGATGAGCCTGATCTATAATGTTGGTTTGTAGGCAGGGGAAGCGCTCAGTGCTCCCAGAAGCGGGTGGTGTGCGAAGTCTGGATTTATTAGCCATCTGGCATGCTGCTGGGCCGTTGGTTACCGAGGATCCTGCAGGAAGGGCTTCTGATGCTGTGATGAACTCCGTGCTATAGGGAGACTCACGGTCATTTGTGGGAGCTCATGGTGGGGGGAAGCCCTGGCTTCTTACGTGCCTAAAACCAGTGAGTTTGGACTGCTGCCCACCTGCTGCAATGTTCCTCCTGCACATCCCGGTCTGGGTGCCCATGGAAAAGCTTGACCTGCTGCTTCCTAGGCTGAGTGTGCCAGGATGCTGCCAAAGGAGCTTCTGGTTTTGTTTCTTAAGCCTGACCTCTTCTTCGTGCATTTGGTGATGCCTCGTGATGCAGTGAGCAGGGGCTGCAGGGAACGTGCCTCCTCTCTCTGTGGCTGACCTGTGGAGCAGGGTTCTGGCCTGGGAGCATCGCCTGGCCTTTGCAGGGCTTGTGTTCAGACATTGAGCTGGGTAGCTCCAGAAAATGAAATGCAAATGAAATGGAAAGCTGAGGGACAAAGGAGCTGTGGGTAACTTCGCTGCTGAACGCCACTGTCTGGAGGAGAATTGTGTTCTGGCTGTTGCTTGTGTTGTTCTTCCCTGGTTAGTCTGGGCAATGCACCACCAAGATAAAGGCGGGCAATTTCCTCGTCTCGCGCTGAGATCTTATGCACTTCCATGAAGCAAAAGGGGAGGAGGGAGCAGCCCAAGCCTTCTGGAGCTGAGGTGTTGCAGAGTCGTAGGGTACGGTAACCCTGCCGAGCCCTGGGGGAAGCAGAGGTGTGGTGGGCTGAAGAAGGGTTCCCCAGCCACTCGGACACAGGGTTAGTGACTCGGAGCCGGGGCGCTGGCTTTCTACCACCTCCTGGACCATGCAGGCGGCTGACGAGCAAGGGCTGCGGATGCAGAGGAGTTGGTGGGGGGGCAAGGTGGGATGGCAGGGGCTGGCAGGGGGATGGAGAGCAGGGGGTTTGCCTCTTCCTCCCTTTTCTCCCTGGTTGGAGTTGTTATCTGTGTGCACAAGCAACGCAGAGCGTGCTCTCCTCTGAAATGGTGGCAGTGGATGGTGGTGAAGGTGGCCAGTCCTACGGACCAGGGGGTGGCAGGGGCAAGTGTCTGTGCTCCCAAGCTCCAAGTTTGTTTGCAGACAACATTGGCAATGGCTCAATAAGGGTCTTCATCGTTTCTCAAGTAGGGACCCACGCAGTGCTCCTTTTCCACCATCCCCGTTCGTCAGGGCTGCAGGGTCCTAGCCTCGCCTGATCCCACAGCTCAGTTATGTCCTGACCATGGTCCCTATCACATCTCCTAGGTCTGAGAGCTGCTTTTGGGCTGCGGGATCCTCTGAAATCACCCAGGAGTAAAGTACAGGTAGCGTCGGTCGGGAGCTGGTTTCTGGCCGGGCTGAGGGCTGTGCTGCCTGTTCAAGCGAGGGGATGTTTCCCCGGCAAAGGGCTGATCACGGACCACGGTTATGCTGCTTCTTAATGCAGTGGCAGGCAGCCTAGCTTTAAATATGGGTAACTAATGAAAAAGCTCCTCCGAAGGCTGTTGTACTTTGCAGGAGTAAGAGCCTGTGCCATTTGGGTGCTTTTAAACCCTTTAACCGCTGCGTTCTGCAGCAGCTTAAGCTACGTGCACAGTAAACCCCTGAAATGGAGTCAGGCTCTTGTGAGCACGAGGTTGGAATACACTGAAATGAGAGGAGCAAGGGGCTGGCTCCAAAACGGTGCTGAGCCGTTCCCCACGTCACGGTGGGACTCCTTTCCTGGGGGAGCCGGGCTGGACGGGGGTCTGGGCTTAGCTAAGGAGCGAGGGCTGGGCATGTGATCACTGTTTTACAGCCACCTCCCCATGGCCATATTCTGGGGTCAGTTGTTGTGAATGTCGGCCTGATCGGCAATAGTTATGACTGCCCCCAAATCGTTAGCGCTCGCCGTGCCACCGGTGCAAGTCTATCACTTCTGTTTCCCTGCTGCTGGACGTGTGGGCGCGAGGGGGAGCAGGTTCCATCCATAGGGATGATCCCCATAGAGCTCGCTAAGGTGTGCAGGCCTGGGTTTTAAGAGCTGTGCTGGTGAAGGCCCTAGCTTCATGGTGAAAAAATGAGTGGAGTCGCTGGTGCATGGGCGTTAGTGGGGAGCTACGGAGGAAAGGGTTGCCCGGATCAGGGCAGAGGAGCTGGGAGATGTCACGGGTCCTGGCTAGCGGGGGAAGGAGAGAGCAAATGATGCGAAGGTTGCCAGCCCATGTTGGGAACCTGGGGGTGGTTTCTGGAGGTGGCAGGGTCCCCCCTCGGGCACAGGGGGTAGTGGGAGGCTGTGAGTGCTGGAGCTCGGGTGCAGCGCTGCATCCTGACGCCGTCGGCTGGGAGGAGGGTGCTCCGTGACTCCTGGTTTAACTCGAAGGATGCCCACCTACTCCCTGCCTGCTGGGCAAGGTGTGAGCTGGGGGCTGTGTAAAGGCAGCACCCAGAAGGCTCCACTCTCCATCGTGCAGGTGGCCTGGCTGGGATCTGAACCGCCTCGGGGGATGCTGCTCCATCCCATCCTGTCCTGCCGGGACCCCGAGGTCAGGCACAAGCGCACGTGTCCATGGGTACCCGCTGCTGCCAGGTCCCTGCCTTCTCCTCGTCCCCTGTCACAAGGAGCTGCGGATGAACGGAGCCAGTGGGGGTGTTGCGGAGCCTGGAAACCCCCTGTGCTTTTAGGGAATGACGCTGGCTGGAAACTGCCTGGCGTGCTGGAGAAACCTGGGTTCGTGACAGGAGCCCGCTTTGGGTAAACTGCTTTTGTCGGCTTGTTGGGTGTACGCTGGGGGTCCATAAAGCCAGGCCTGAATGGTTTATTCTTAACTCGGTTCCCTGATGCCGTGTCCCTTCCCTCCCCACAGCACGTTCCTGCAGCAAGATGGAAGCAAGCTGGGGGGTGGGCGTTAGCTTTGCTGGCTGACTGGCTCTGCTGCCCGTCTCCCTCCACGTTGTGCTGGGAGATCAGAAGGATGCGAGGCTGGAGACGTGTTCACTCCCCCACCAGACCCAGGGAGACATCCCTGGCCTCCAGCCCAGCCCTCAGCATCGCAGGGACGGCCAAGACAGACCCTTCCCCAGGCACGTCCCTGGCAGCGGCCAAGGCATGGCCCCGAATATCCCCTCTCTCCTCCACACTAATCCCATTCAGACCCTGTGCTCCACTTATCCCCGGCGAGGCTGCAGGCCTGAGAGACTGGCTGCTTCGTTTAGGGCTGAATAGATTAGCTCTCGCCCACAGGAGCAGCTCGCCCGGCTTGCACTCAAGATAAGCGAGGCCGGACTCCTCGGCAGCTGGCGGAGCTGCGATTAGCCTCAATTTATGCAGGCTGTTAAACAAACACCTGCAAGGTTCAGGGACAGAGAAGCCAAGTCATTTCTGCAAGCAAATAGTCATGTTGCATTAAACTGAGAACGCTGGCCTTTTTTTTTTTTTTGTGGTGGTGCCTCTTAGAGCTCCGCGACATCTCTAGTCCCTGTGAAATTTGTAGGGGTATGAGCCAGAGAGATTGCTGCGAGCAGCGGTGACTCGAATATCGTGCAATATTCTTGCAGCATGGGGTTGATTGCTGAGGGCATGAGCACGGCTGGGACTTCGGGGGTAGCTGCTATAGCTGACAGCTTCTAAACTTACTCTGCTCTTATTGCTGTCTCAGCTGTTTGCAATTCTCTGTAGCTCACCCCTAAGCTCCTGCAATAGCCCCGTTGTTATTGCCAGTGGTACGGTGGGTGGTGGCACAGGGGCACGGCCATGTCGAGATCTATCGGCGTGTGAATAAAAGAGCTTAATGCGGAGAAAAGGAAACCCTGTTCCTCCAGAGACCTCACCGAAGCAGCTCATCTCATTAACCTTGGAGGTGATCTCTTACAGCGGTGTTGTGAGCCAGGAAAGACCCCCAAACCAGTCTCTATTCAAATGCAGCTGGAGGGTAGGGGGCTTTCCCCCTTGGGAAGCCCGCCTGGAGCTGCAGCTGAGAAGGGCTAGAGCAGAACAAGGCTGAAGCAGCGTTACTCCTCCAGAAGTTTGGCTCAAATTGCAGGGACGTTGTTGCATATGGATGCGTATTTTTTCTCCCCGTGGGATCCCCAAGCCCTGGAGCAGACTGAAGGGGGTGGGGTGTGGACGGGAGTGATGTTGCCTCATCTGCCGCCCCGGGGGGTGACGCATGCTCGTGCCTGGGAGGCGGATGGATTTCTTCCTCCCCGGGCATTCCCTTCCAGTCCTAAGGGAATTCTTTCAGTGAAAAGCTTTCCTTGCTTCTTCCCAGGTAACTGGAGAAATCCCATCTTCCCAGTAAAGCCCATGTCAGCATTACTGTTGCCCACCATGGTAGCACAGCCCCTTCCTTGTGCCCACGTGAAGGCGAAATCTGCAGCAACCAAGCATCCTGCTGGTCCCTCCTCCATCCACCATGCCCCAGGATGTTCTTTCTACCCAATGTTTTTGCACTCTGTTTGCCAATTCCTTTTCATACAGAGGAGGAAAAAAAAAAGAAAGTAGCTCTGCAATTTACTGCAGATATAAAGCAACTGGCAGCAGAGCTCAAGCCTTCGGCTCCATGGCCCCTTGAGCGAATAACCTGGCAGAGCGGAGGCGGGTTCCTCCCCGCTGACCATCTCCACTGGGAAAATGGGAGTTCTGCTCAGGGGAGCCGTGAAGAGCTTGGGGAGGCCCAGGGGGTAGAAGACAAGTCCCGTGGGGTGAATCTGGGGGTTGGAGAGTTGCTTTCCACCTAAATTGCCTAAATTGAGTATTTCCTCCCTCATTTTTTTTTTCCTAAGGCGCTGAGTGTTCCCTTGGCTTTGAGGGCAACGTGCTGGTGTTGGATCCATTTCTCTCCCAAAGTCTCACAGCAATCCTGACTATAATCCCCATCCCTGGAGACGTTCAAGGCCAGGTTGGATGGGGCTCTGAGCAACCTGATCTAGTTAACGGTGTCCCTGCTCACTGCAGGGGGGTTGGACTAGATGACCTCTAGGGGTCCCTTCCAACCCGAAACCTTCTATGATTCTATGATAATTTGGGGTCTTTTACGGAACTAAAAATAGCTGCAGTGTCTGTAGCTCTGCAGTAAATGTTCGTTACTCTCACTGTGCTTTAGGTTGGTTCGTGGGCACATACGTTTCTAAAATTCCTGCTCCCTCTTGGCAGTATTCCTGACACTGTTCCTGGGCACGGTCCCTCCTTCCCTGTTCTCTCTCCCCCCCTGGGAATAGCGAACACACCTGCAACAAACCTGCAGCGCCTTGCCTTGCCTTGCCCTTCCCTGCCCAGCTCCATGGCTGGGCTCTGCTCCCATTCCAGCTGGCGTCAGAGAATCCAGCACCTTGCTCCTGCAGCAATTTACTTTGCAGTTGATTACCCCTTCCTTGCCGTGGGCTTTGCTAAGCTGGCTGGAGGTGTTACACTTCTTGTACCCTGTGGTAGACCCTAGCACAGGGTCCCTCAGGACTATTAAATGAGCCAAGTTCTTTATTAACCATTATCTACACAGGAGATGGATTGGCGGCTGGTCTTCTGGCTCCAGGTACCCATCCCAAGTTGGCAAAGCCTCCTCTAAATGTCCCTTTCCTGCACCCACTGCTTCTGTGATGTATCCCAATGCCCTGGCTTCTCCGGACACCTGGTCCGTGCCCTCCTTGGGGTTTGTGCGGGGAGCTCATGGCAGGATGAAGCGGGAAGGTCTGGATGGCTCCTCTTGCGTATGGTTCATGTTGGAGCCTAGGTCCGGTCAGGGCTCTCAGCTGTGATTTCTTTTTTTTTTTTTTAAAGTATGTCCTTATTCTCCTAATGATGCTTCCTTGTGTTTCACAAGAAGTCCAGAGCACGTGCCATAGTCCTGAGGAAAAGGGGGAAGAGGTGAAGGATGCACGCTGACCCTCAGTTCTGCCCCTTCTGTGAGGTTGCCCTTTGCTGGTGTGAAATCCTCTCCCGGCTGGGCTGTCGGGATGCAGGGTGGAGGGGAGCCCCAACATCGCAGGTATCGATGCATCTTGTGCTTCTCCATCTTCTTACCATGTGGTGCTCTCAAAGCCAGAGCGTGGCTATTGCAAGTGCGTGGCCACAGTTTGTATGAGATGGAAGGGACCTAAAGCTTTCCCCAATTCTTGCAATACCAAGAACCCAAGTCTCTGCCCCTCCCCAGCGCTGGGATTTTCTGATCTTGGCAGCCTTTTGTCTATCTGAGGGGTCCTTTGTGGACCACCCAAAGCCTCAGCAGCAGAGCCCCAGCTTCCTTTTGGACAGGGGGTCAGCAAAAGGGGTGCGTGCTCATACCCAGTGCTTTGCGGGGATCTCGTTTCCCAGCCAGGGCTGGGATGCAGGTAGGGAGCCTGGCTCTGCTCTGGGCACTCTCCCACTGGCAGCAGATCCCCGTGGCAGTGGTGGTGAGGCTCGGCATGGCAGCAGCTTGGATGGAAGCGGGGTTTGGGCAAGTCATGGGGGAGGATAGGATCTCTCGGCCATCGGTTGGTAAAGGTGAGGCTGCCGGAGCAAACGCCTGCAGTGCCTGTGCGTCTCCAACCTCACTCGTGCTGCGGTGAGGAGCAAAGTCACTCGTGTTCACCCACATGTGAAGAAAAAAATCTAGTTGTACACTACATCTGAACCAAGCCCAGCGCTGAGCCTGGGGTCAGCAGGTGGATGTACCAAAGGGGGCAGTGCCGTGCCACCTTGCCCCCCAGCCTTGCTTGCTTTCCCAAAAGTGGCTCCCCCAGCCCTGGCTGGGGTGTGGGAGCAGGGCTCTCCCCTCCGCAGAGCTCGATGGAAACGTCAAACCTCAAGGGTTTCTTGAAAGAAAATTATCTTGGCTCATGATAAGACATTTTTTTCTTTTTCGTGAGGTGTGCAATTACTTTAAAATGGAAACCCTTACCAAGAGCTGTCACTGAAATGACTGTTCTGCCTCTTGACACCTTGTTCTTCTTGCTAGCCTGGGCAAAAGTACGCATCAGCCCAATGCTAAAACAGATGCGCTTTTCCTCCTGTTGATGTTTCTTTCTCTCCTTGCTGTCCTGACTCCTCATCTGCAATGAAGGCTGTGGGCTCATCCCTCTGCCGAAGGGTCCCCTGAGCTCCGCTCGAGCTGTCTGTCCCCACTTGTGTTCCCAGCAGTTTGCCTTTTGCACCCACCCTAGCATGGGAAGTGCTTCTGGTTTAAGTCTTGCTTGTCTAGGAAGAGAAATGGGGAGAAATATCTATTTATCAGCCTGCATGCTGCTGTGGAAAGGGGGGGCTAGATCCCATCCCTCTTTGGGGAGGGTCACGTAGGTGCCCCGGGGCGCTGGGGGCTGTGTGTTAATGCAGCGTGCCAGCCCCTCTGTGCTGGGAGTGGGGGGCCCTGCTGGCTGCACTGCCCTCCCCTGCAGACCCCAGCTGGGCAGGGAACTGGCCCTTCACCGCAGCGAAAAGGCAGTTCCCTTGAGACGCACGGCTCTGGGCGCCCCCGCTGCCCCACTGGTGCTCTGACGGGAGGGATGCTGGCACAGCCTTGGCCCCATCGGTGGGGCCGGTGCAGTCGTCTCCAGACTGTGCCCATGGTGTTCGGGAGGGTGTGTGATGGGGAAAGGCCAGCTGCCCGCCCCTGCCTCCGGATCCATGTGCGGTTTGCTCCAGAGAGCAGGATCCAGCCCCATGCCTCCTGGCGGCTTGGAAAGCCTATTCTGCAGCGAGCCATCGGGGAAGGGAGCAGGCGTTCCTCGGCTGCTGCTCGGCTCCGTAGGAGCAGCGCCTTCAAGCAGCAATGAGCTAACGTTGCCTTTTGTAGAGAAACAGCTCTCGGCGCGCTGGGCAATGGGCTGCAGGAGGCAAATGGGTTAAAAGCTCTAATTCTGGTAAGATATATTTAGGTGGGCTTTTCTTCTTTCAAAGGAAGGTTGGTTAAAAAGGCTCTGACTCCTTTAAATATAATTCTCTTTCCTTAAGCAGCCAGGAGCTCCATGAGGAGCGTGGGCTGTTCCCTTCCACCCAGCCGGGATGGTTGGCCCGGTGCTTGCGACACGTGCCAAAGGCGGCTGAACCTCCTTCCACGGGCACATGGGGGGCCTGGAAACCTGCCCTCGTGTTGGTAGCAGAGGGGCTGAAATACAAGGGTCTGTTTTCCGCTGACAGATATCAAAAGAAAGAAGTTATCTGTCGCTGCTTGCCGGTTATATTATTTATTTTATTAACTGAAGCACGGCGGCATAGAAGATAATTTAGTCTGGGCTAATGCACCACAATGCAAAACTCATTACCAAGGCAGAACTGTGTTCTCCTGCCCCTGCTCCCGTCCTGAGATGTCTGAACGTCCCTGGTCCCCTCTTCTGGCATGGGCTGGGGCATCGGGGCAGCTGGGCACCCGTGCAGGGGAGCTGGTTTCAATAAGCCACGGCTCACGGCAGTGATGGCTGTGGCTGCGTGGGAATGAACGTGGAGCTCGTTTCCCAGCACCTACTGCCAAGGTTGCCTCCGCCATTGCCTCCTGCTGCCTTTGGTGGCTTTCAGCGCCGACACGAGCCAGCCAGCGCTGCTGATGCTGCTGTCCTGGAGCTGAAGCTCTGCCTTAAGGTGGGAAGGCAGGAGCATCCATCCCCCACCACTTCCCTATCAGCGTGCTGCTAGGACAGCAAAAAGCCATCTGCCCACAGAGGCTGAACTCCACGGTTGGTGGTATCTGCTATCCCAAGAAGAGAAATCACTGCTACGGGAAGGCAGGCAGAGGGATGTGTGACAGGAGGTACCACCTCGTCCTCTGAATTCACTGAAATATGGATCTTCCCTGTGTCCCTTCCTGTCGACCGTGAGACTAGACCCACAGCTCTTCACATGGTACCAAATCTCCCAATGTGCCCTTCTCATGCTGAAAGAGGCTCAGCTTGCGGTGATGGCCCTGTGGTGCTCCTGCCTGGCTGTCTACTCTTCCTTGTAAGGTCAGTGTTTCTGATGGGCTCTTGCCTTCAGGAGGAGCCTTGAGCACCAGGTTCACACCGGTCTTGTGAAGCACCTTGACTCCTGAGGACATCTGCGTGACGCAGCTGGTTCAAGAACAATTTTACAGAGCAGAGTCACCTATTACGAGCCAGCATTTGCAGGGCAACCCCATGTAAACACTTAGCTGCGTCGCTGGTGCTTGCCCTGGGACCTGTCCGGGGAACCCCAGACCTTCTGGCAGCTGCTGTACCTGCAGCTTGATGGTCTGCTCCACATCCGTGGTGACAGCCTGGCCCAGCCCACCTGACCCTTTGGTATACCTCCTTCCATGGTTTCATCTAAATTCTGCTACCTTTCCTTGTCAAAACCTTGTCACATATCTGGTGATATTAAGTGCGAGAGCATCGTGTTCTGGATGTTTATAAATTATAAGGGAAACAGATTTCTTCCTTAATCCTCTGAGCTTTTTTCGTTCCTTCATTGTGGTAGTTAATATGTTGTTTAAGCTATATGTCAGCTCTTGTTCTTGCTCGCTGTAGATGAGGCTGCCTTGTCAGCACTTTCGCCTCCTTCCTTTTCCCATCAGAATCTGAGGGCTTGGGAAGAGCTGCCACATGTTACTCCTGCAGCAGACTTTGATTCCCTCCGCTGGTGCGGACCGACCAATGCAGCAGTTCAATGAGTGTGCTGCTCCTGACAAGCGTTATTTGCCCTGGATAAATCAGGTAGCTTATCTTCAGTTGCAGGTAACGTCCTCCTTTGGCATCACCTGGAGGCTTGCAGGTCTCTGTTTCACCCAAAGGGGCTTGCCTCCGCTGCGGCAGGATGCAGAAATGCCTGAGCAAGGAACTGCGGCGTCCAGAAGCAGCAGAGCTGCTTTCAGTGAGGCTCTTGCCCTCTGTAATCATCCCATCTTGAGAAGTACAAGATATTACCTCAAGCTGCAGGGCTTCTTCTCAAGAAGATCTGAGGGCTGGAGCACCTCTCCCATGAGGACAGGCTGAGATAGTTGGGGGTGTTCAGCCTGGAGAAGGGAAGGCTGCGGGGAGATCTGACTGTGGCCTCCCAGTACTTAAAGGGGGCCTATAGGAAAGATGGGGAAAATCTTTTTAGCAGGGCCAGCTGTGACAGGACAAGGGGGAATGGTTTTAAACT
>BOSO01005886.1:440-18412 GCA_018403395.1 Gorsachius goisagi
TTTCAGTTTAAAGCCATCACCCCTTGTCCTGTCGCAAGAGGCCCTGTTAAAAAGCTCTGTCCCCATCTTCCTTATAAACCTCCTATACCGAGCCCCAAATTTAGCCCCAATTTTGCAGGTGAAATGCAGGGGTTCTGGGGCTGCCCCGGCTCCCCGCAGCCAGGAGCAAGTGGGCAGCGGGAGGGATGCTGAGATGGAAATAGAGCTTTAAGCTTGCTTTTTTTTCTTTTTTTTTTTTTTTTTTTTTTTCCCTGTTGTGTTGAGGAACGTGTTATCATTCGGTGTCAGGACTGGAATCTCCTGTTTTTTTTTTTATCGTGTCTGGTAATTGGAAGGCGAAGGCACTGCTGGAGCCGGTGTCGGCTGCTTCGTGCAGCACGGCGCTGGCTCGCTCCTGTTTGAGGTTATTTATGTCTTACGGCCTTATTCAGAGGGGGCGCCTTGGGACTTCTTGCACTGAATTATGGCTTGTAAGGGAAGAGCCACCGCTCCTCCCAAGCCCCTTGAATCGATGCGAAATGAGCCCAATTACAGCTGCGGGTGGGGATGATTAATGAGCCAATTAGCATATCTGCAAACACCAGCATGAACCGAGCGGCGGCTGCAGGCGAGGGGGACGCGTCGGGGTGCGGAGGGGACCGGATGCGGCCCCGTGGGATGGCGCCGGCGCAGCTTTGCGAAGGATGCTCGCGGAGCTCCCCAAACATCTGGGATTTGCCAAAAAGCTCCAGCCCCAGCCGTGGCGGTGCCGTTCCCAGGTCCTCACCGCTCCCCTCTCCTCCCAGACTCCCCTCTCCCAGCAACAGCTCGAGCTTTTCCCAGCGTTTCCTCCTGCCCCATCTGGGTGCTATTTTACAGCAGAAAGGCCCATTTTTGGGGGGCACTCGATGATAACATCTAACTTTAGCACCCAAGTCCCTGCACTGCTGCAACCTTATGGGGCAGGGGCCCCGTGCAGCCAGGTCCAATCCTGCATCGCGGCAAGGACCTGCCGCATCACCCCTCATCCCCAGCGTTTTGTCCCTGCCCTTTGCTCGTGGCCAGCCTGTGGGGCTGGGCTGGGGTTTTTTTTTAGCTGCTTTGGGTTACTTTGCAGTATTTTCCAGGGTCTAAATGAGACCCGATGAGTCTGTAACCTCCCAGCTTTTTCTTTTTTCCCCCCCCTCCCATCCTTCTCGCAGCTTTTACTGGTTTTTTTAAAGCCTCCCCGCCGCTCCCAGGTCCTGCGGCGTTAGCAGACCTGATCCCTTCTCTCCAGGACCAGCTCCTCCAGGGACACCCCCTTCCCCCAAGGAACTTTACCCAGCCTCAGTAACTCACAAGCATCTAATTTATCATCTGCAGCATTCCCCAAGCCCTCCCCATCCAAACCCAGGCTGAGGTCTCGCCCTCCCTGCGCTGCTGCTAATTGCAATTACCTCTCCATCGCAGCTGACAGCTTCAGGGATAACAGGGTTTAAGGAAAAAGGCTTAAAGATCTCAGCTGGCCCTAGCAGCCAGCCCCTTCCTTCTTCAAACACGGCCACGGGGCCATTTCTTTCCTACTTTGCTTTCCCCCTCCGTATTAAGGCTGTCCCTCCGTGCTCATCCTTATCAACCTGACCTACTTTCAGCTTCCTGGAGGTTTTGCTTTGTTTGAGGCTTGGCCTCCTCCTCGGCTTCCTAGCTGCAGGATTATTGTTAATTCTCTGTTTTCCAACATTTCCTGAGGGCCTGCTTGAGCAGATTTCTGGTGATTAACCCCCCCCCCCCCCGAATTNNTTTATTAAACCCCCCCCCCCCCCCCCCGAATTTAGAGAGGAAGAGACAAGATCTGGGGTTTTTTTGAAATCTAAAATAAAAAAAAAAATGCAGAGGAAAAGCCACTAGGAATTAAATGGGAGTTTCCCATCAATTTGCTGAGGGTGATGCTGGTTCCTCCTTTTTCCAACATCCTTAATACCAAGGGTTGCTTTGCACTCGCAGAACTTGGCCCCGCTCAGTTCAGCACCGCCGGCTCCACGCTCAGGGACCCTCCGTTGGAAGCTCAACCCCCCTCAGGGCAAAAAATTAGTAGCAATTCTTACCAATTTACTGCATTTTTAGAAATTATGCACTACTGCTTTTTGACCTATAGCGAGGTTCCCAGAATTTGACTTTCCCATCCCCTCCCGGAGGCTTTCAAGCACCAAAAGGGGAATTTGGTGCTGAAACGGAGCTGGAACTGCAGCAGGATTTGTGCAGTGGCCGGCAGCGCAGTCACAGCAAAGGCGACCTGCAGGGATGCTCGGAGCATGGACCGGTGGTGGTCGCTCATGGGAGGATGCCCTGGGTGAAACGCTCCCCTGATGCCACCTCCGCTGCCACCTCCCTTCTCCGCACGCGTTTGGCGAGTGCCAAGTGTAATGGAAAAAACCCGAAAGCCCAACCAGAAAGTGTTAAGAAGTCTTGCCAAAAAGTTCTTCACCTGATTTTTGTTGGCTCTGAGCAGAAGGAGCAAAACCAGCAGTGGCAACAACCGGCTGAGAGCGGAGAAGTCAGACGGTGACGTTACCCGGCTCCCGCGAGAGCCCCCCGCGCTGCAGAGATCAGCAGCCAGAACACGTTCGGAGAAGCACCAGTAAGAGTTGATGGGAGATGCTGGGACAGAAAAAGCAGCCAGGTTTTCCAATGAAAAGGGGAGCGATAACTGCAGCTCCCGAACCACAGACACACGTAGTCCGACTCCAGCCCGTGTCCCACCCTGCGCTCCCTCCCCGACAGCATTAACCCCCCCCCTTGCCCAATGCATGAAGTGGAACAGCAGCCGAGGATTTCAATCCTCCCCTGGCGACCCGTGCAGCCGTGAATTGGGGGCTGCTGCTGCCAGAGCCTCGCTGGGAAGAAGGACGAGCGCCGCCGCGAGCGGGAGGGAGGAGGAGAGCTTTCCCAGCGCCGCCCGGGGAGGTGGGAGGAATTATTTGCAAAAGCAGGAGAGAATGGGAGCTGGGATGCCAAGGGAGAGCCTGCTGCTCCGGCCCCTTCGGGCACCGGGAAAGCATCGCGGGCCTTCTCTCAGACCTACCTGCTGTCAGCCCCCGGGGAGCATCGCATCTTCATCCCATTCCCACTTCTTCCTGCCAGATCTAAGCCGGCGGCTGTGGTCCGGAGGGGCTGGCAGCAGCCACGGGGCTCCCGTCACCGCAAACCCAGCGCTGGGGCGTCCTCCCCGGCTGCAGAAGCATCCGCTGCCAGCCCAAACCCCTGCCCAGCCTGCCTGGTTGCTGCCACTGCAGGTGTACTGGCACTTGGACATCAATAGCTAAAGCTGATGTGACCTCTAGAAATCCAAAAAACAGTTATTGTCACCTGAGGATGAGCTCCACGCCGTGGATCCTTAATCAAGTCTCATTTTTTAAGGACTCTGCAGTGCGTTTCTTCCTTGAGCAACGGGGACCGCAACTCCTCAGCCACCTCGCTCCGAAGCCTGTAGTCATCAGATTTCTGAATTTCCGCATGGGATGATTCATTCTTACTGAAACAAAAGACATCTTTAAAGACAACTGTAAGAGAGCCTGGGTCAGAGCAGGGATTGTCCTGCAGACGACAAGGGCAGTGATTTCATACCAGGATAAGGCCCTGGGTATCAGCGTTTCAGGAATCCACTTTGGGCAAGGACGGTGGGTTGTTAGCTCTGGCTGCGGACCAGCCCCTCTGTAGATCCCAATCTCAGTTAAAAGTCAGCCAAAACACGCACATGGTTGAGCCTTCCCCGACTGTCACAAATTCCTAAGATTTAAGGCAATAGCCTCCAAACTAGTGGTGGGGGACCCGCAGCAGAGTCCCGAGCAAGCAGTCACCTCCTCCTGTATAACTGGATAATGTTGACAATTTTTTGGGCTTGGAAAGCCTTCCTGACCTTCACCGGAGCCCCGTGCCCTTGCTTCACCCTCCACGAACAGTTCAGGTACAAGACAGCATTATCAAATCAACCGAGGAGAAGCCGTCCTCGAGGGTGCCAGAAATGCAAACACCCAGGCCATTATGTTATTAAGAGGACAGAGATTTGCAGTCCCCATACGTTCAGCTCGGCACGTAACGATTTTGACCAAGAGCATCTTGTTCCCGGCTTGTGTATGCTCACGGACAGCCCCAAGCCACACAGGAGCGAGGTTTTGGTTGTGCAGAGGGGTGGAAAGCCCCAGCAGGACATTTTGGGCAGTTGGAGCTTTGGAACAGGCTCAGGACAAGGCAAAATGAAGGACCCCAGAGGTAAACTCTTGGGATTTCTCTGCTTTTCCATAGAGAGGTTTCCCCCCAGCGCTTGACAAGTTCCAGGTAAAGCGTGTTTCATGCTCGAAATAAGGACGAACGCACAAAAGAAAATGGTTTGGGCATCTGGAAAATCCCAGGCTCCATCCCCGTGGTCCCTCCCCAGGCAGATCCATCAGCCCTAGACTGCGGCGTGACCAGGGCTCTTCAAATTACCGCGAGCAGGAAGAGCCCAGCGACACGAAAACTTGGCATTTGAATGAGCTGTGCTCTCCCCTGATTCATTTCTGACTGCATTTCTACCTGGCTTTTCCTGCTGAACTGTTACCAAATCCTGGGGTTTGGGTTTTTTCCAAGAGTTGGTAAGCTGCTCAGCATCGTCGCAAGTTGCTAAGTTCCTTCAGCCAGCACAGAGCACTTGGGGGAGCGAGCTCTTGGTGCTCAGCGTGACAAGACTGTACTTTATATAAAATGAAATAACGACGAAATTATCCACACTGGGCAAACCTCATTTTTGTTTTCAGTGGCAGCAGGCAGTCAGAAGTCGCTTAATTTCCCCCCTCCCAGCGCACACAGTCAAACCCTTGCTGCTCATCAGATACCTGCCTCCCCGCTTCCCTCTCTCCTCTCCTGGGATTCGGGCTTCAGCGGAGCTGAACGGCAAACAGGACGCTGCTTCACGGGGAAAGCAGCAAGATCGAGGCATGGGTAGCTGCGCTTCTCTTTGAGAAACCTAACGAATTCCAAAGTAAGCTTTAAACCAATTAGGAGTACAAAGAGAAGCGTCACTTCGATGAGACCGGGGCCATTCGCTGCGTACACGGGGGGTGAAGAGCTGAAGGGTTCCTGAGCGCTTCCAGGGTAAAGAGGAAAAAACATTTTGCAAGGCAAAGGTGGCCCAGCAGAGCCCACGGGTGACGAAGGTTAACCCAAATGTCACTTCAGCACCACCACGTGAGCCTGGCACCGCCGCGTCTTTCTGCGTGCTACGTCCCTGGGACCTACAGGGGCCTCCCCGTGCAGGGAAGGTCAGGTCCAGTTGCTGCCCATTCCTTCTAACAGCTCCAATAAAAAGCTTGGTTTTCAGAAAACCCAGTTTCCCCGTATAAAGCCAGACTGAAGTCTTAAGGCTAAGCTGGCTTAGAGTGACAGAAGGGCTCTGTTTGGGCTGCAGCCCTGGAGCTGCTGGCCCTGCCCCGTGACACCCAGGGCCGGCGGCTGCTGTTTGCTTTGCAGGAGCCTGGCCCTGCCCTGCCAGTCGGTGGTTTCGGTTTCCCAGCAGCAGATCCTGGCTCAGGGAGGGAGCACTTTGCACAGCTGTATTTCCTCTTTAAAAAAAGAAAAAAAAACAACAAAAAACCAACAAACCAAAACACAGACAAAAAGCCCCACCCCACCCTACACAAACCTGCAGGATGGTGTCGCTTCCCACCTATAAAAAAAGGCATGTTGGGTTTTTTTTTTCCCCAAAGAGACCCAGTTAAGGAGCAATATGTGATCCTCCACAACTTCTCACACGGCACAGAAACTTCAAATTTAAGTACACGGGATATGCTACTTGCTGTGCCATTCGCCTTTTAACACACAACTCATTCACAAGAGAGGAAAACGTGGAGACTTAGCTCTGGATGGGCAGCAAGTCAGAGCAGCCAGCCCTCGTCCCGGCTGGCCGCAGCTCCTGGGTATCCTGACCCAGAACTCGGACACCGAACCACAGCACCTCGCTCGGGCGAAGGAAATGCAGAGTTCGTTCTTCTGGGCCTGGATAAATAGGGATAGGATTAAAAAGAGTAGAAATGAACATGCTTAACTGCAATAACCACGCTGGTGACAGAGAAGAAACCCTCATTTTGAAAGAAAAATGCCATGCCATTATTTGCGTTAAAGCCAAAACCTCTCCCTTGGCTTCACCCAACCATGGCTAAGAGTAGTTTTTACGGTGCAAAACATATCATCAAGCTACTAAAAATATCAGGGAATTTACCAGAATAGCTTAGTAAATACCTTTTTAAAAAGGTATGCGATTCCTTCCCAGTGGCCCATTGTACTCAAATAAGCCACAGAAAAATTGTATAAAAAGATTTATTGAAATTCATCAATGACAAACAGACATAAAACTCAAAAGTTTGGCTCTTCTGGGAAAAAAAAAAAAACAAACCTGTTGCAAATGTATTTATACAGATGAAATATTGACTAGGAAATACAAGTCACTTCTAAATCTATTTTAAAGAGGGATATGAAAGTAAAACTGTACATTCACTAGGTATTTTCAGTCATTTTACTGACTTCCACTAGGTAAGAAAATACAATTTTGTATTAGTATCTCGTGCTTGAGTGTATGAAAAGAAACCTCCTACCCTACATGCTGAACTGCCTCCTGTATTTAGGTTTGTAAAAATTTTCAAAGTATATAGCACAAGTGGAAGTAGTTTCTCATCACTTAAAATCGACTAGGTGTTATATATTACAGACCAAAATAGTACACACCTTATTTAAAAGGGTTGAAACATTTTTTTTATTACAATTGTCAAATTCATTTCACTAGTAACTCAGGAATTAGGAACACTTTTTATATATATTTATATATATATTTAAATGCCTGCCATTTTCAGTGTATTGGCTATACCCTAGCCAAAAAAAAAAAAAAAAAAAAAAAAGAAAAAACCCCAAAAACAAACAGAAAGGAAAACACACAACACACAGGGTGGGGAAAGCGGGGAGAGGGGGGGACTGCAAATTCACCCCACAAACCAGATCCAAAGGAACACCCCAAAAAACCCAACGAAAACATTTGGTCACTATTTACAAACAGCAAAATAAAAGGTACCTACAAGAGCAGGGAAAGCATTGGCTGAAAATGGCAGTCATTCACGGACAGGCAACAAATAAATCACTTTATCAATATGCCATTCTCACACCCGTTGCTGTGGCGGGATGCTTCGCCCAGATTTGCAGCATCCCCCAAAAAAATGCTTACAATGTGTTTAGTGACTGGCAGCGGTGGAAGAATCCCAACAACCAACGCTACTCAGCTGTCTCAGGACAGAGTATATCTGTTTGGGGGATCATCCACTGGTCTTAAAACTTTTTTTGTCTTTTTCTTTTTTTTTCTTTTTTAAAGATGTCAAACTATCCACTCCAATAATAAGAAACAAATTACCACTTGGTTTATACTTACTATTGCAGTTACAGGGACTAAGAGAGGGACAAAAAGAAAAAATTTAAAACGAATAGGAGGAGGAGTGGCAGTAAAAATAGTATTTTATTCCCTTGCCCACCCAGTCTGCTTCTCCCTCTCGTTCCCACAGCAACATTACAATCAGAAAAAAAAAAATAAAAGAAAAAAATAAGAAAAAAAAAAAGGTTGGGGGTGTGGGGAGGGGAAATACAGGGTAAAAACAGTCAAATCACAATAGGAAATTTTCAAAATAGGTTATTCAGTTTAGTCGTCTTCATCCCCTTCGTCTTCAGGTTCTCGTTTTCTCTTCTGTCCCCGTTCTTCATCTAGAAAATAAAACACAACTTGGAATTATATCAGCGTTCCCTCACGCTGCTGAGAAGCTGAACAAGTTCAACAAGCTTCTACTTTGGCAACTGGCTTGCCATCAAAGGAGCAGGAATACAAACATGAGCCTGCTTTTCAGAAAACGGTATTTTACTTTAAAAAAAAAAATTAATTATTTTATCTCTAGCACAAACTGGATTACTGCCATACCGGGCTCTTCTTCATCTTCATCGTCATCTACCTCACCATCGTTGTAGCCTTCTTCATCCTCCTGGATTAAGAAAAAAAAAAAAAAAGGAGGATTACAAAGGTTGGTTTCAGTGCAGGATCCTTCACGATTTGGCAATATCCAACAGCGATTTACAACAGAGTGAAGGTCCTTGAAGCATCTCAAACAAAAGCCAAACAAAAAGGCAGACACTTCCCACGCACTTATATAAGTGCACTTTTTTTGCTACAGTATAACTGGACTCTGGCCCAAATTTCATTACAGAAAATCACAAGCAATCATAGCAGCCACTTCTAGCTTCAAGTCTTCAGCAAGAAAATGGTTTTATACTTCACGCTGATACGTAGCTGCAAAGTTTGTGATGATGTCCTGAGTTTACTAGAACTTGATGACTGGCCAACTAGAACTCGATGACTGGCCAGTAGGAAAAGGCACGTGTCCTAGGGGCAGGGAGATCCCAAACATGAACGGTCATCTCGGAGCCTGAGGAGCTGCTGTTGGGTTTGAGAAGAGGCTGAGCAACCATTCAGGAGTGGTGGCTAAGTACCTAAGATTGTGTGGCTGGAGGACAGGTAATGCGACCTCCTACAGTCGAATTTCAGCCGTGTTCCCAGCGGCGGTGCTAACAGCAAAGCCTCAGCAGACTGTGACTGGCTCAGCACACCCTGAGCACAGAAGCTGGGCTACGCTAAGAATTTAAGCATCCCAAGGTACGTGCCCAAGGAGGAACCTTGCCCGGAGAGCACAGGGTCAGTAAGTCCCACGCCACTCTCTCGGCTGTACGGAGGCTGTTACCCCAGCCCTTCAAAGGCACCACAAACTAAGTCTGCAGATGTTCCCGACAGTGTTTTTGACATCAGCCCAATAAACAGAATGATTTCATGTCAATGGTCACTAGATGGCAGCTGGCTCATAGACAGGCACGCCTCAAAGCCACCCCCCACCCCGCTGTGATGCTTCACAAGTCAAAAAGAAAGCACAGGCTTCAAGTACTAAAAGCCTCCAGTATTTGGTGCATTTCTTGCCCAACTATTCCCAGTTAGGGAATAACCAACCCCACACCCGTTATTAACTGCATAAATCCTTACCTCCTCTTCTCCGCTCACATCCTCCTCTTCTCCTTCCTCCTCTTCCTCTTCATCTTCTTCATCTTCTACTACCTGAGCATCATCATCATACTCCTCTTCTGTACAGTCAAACAAGATTAACCGCTCAGACATTTGAAGTTTACTTTTTTCCAACACTGCCACCTGAGAGGTGACCTCCTATGGACACAAGGAGCAGGCTGAAAGCACCGCTTAAGGGCAGTACGGAATTAAAGGCAGCTCTCCAGCTGCTAGACAGGGCCAGATGTACGGTCCCATGCCTCTGCAGCCCACCGACAGGGTACTGAGGCAGCAGCACCCACGGTCTGAGCTGCTCTAGGGCCACAGGGGCCTTGACAGTAAGTCGCAGCAGCCTTGGGAACGCTTTAGCTTCAGCCGCTCCCGTTCCCACCACCAAATCCCATTTCTGAGCCCGTGGGATGCCTGCAGCTCTCCAAGTGTCCATCTACTCCCCCCAGGGATTGAGCAGAACTTTACAAGCCAACCATGCACCGGTACCCCCTCCCCAACCCCGAGGGACACCCCTTGCCTTGACGCTGCCAGAGCCATACAAAAGGGTCGCACACAATCCGACTTACAGCTTTGCAATCTCTTTTCAAGAGGAAAGAGATTAAATGCAACGAGCTCAAGCAACCAACCAGAAAGTGTTCTCCGTGCTGCAGGAACGGTGTTTTGGAGCTTTTTCATGCATTTGAATGCAGGCCCAGACTTGTGCTCTGATGAGGAGAATCTGTCCCTGCTGAACCTGGCTGCGTGCACCGCGCTGCCAGGCGCTGCTGCGGCACTCGCCCCTCACCAGAGCTCGCATTCAGCACTCGAGGGAAAAGTGCAAGTCCAGCTATTCTGCTTTTGCTGTGCAGCTGGGTTTGAAGAGTCTAGCAAATTCCCCCAACTCAGCCGGATACTCATCCGACCGGTACACTGATGCCTCCGAGTGCAGTCTGACGGGGAGGCAGAACGGCACCTACAGCACAGTGGGACCCACCGTGCATTTTCCTAACGTTAAAAAGCTGCTGGCTGCTTCGTTAGTGCCTTTCACAGAGCTTGCCCCAGGCAGACTTCAATACACACACACACTCTCCTCCCTCCTGCCTGATACCAACTAGTTCACTTTGTCCTCATGGAACAGCTACAACCTCCTACTGATGCCTTGGCTCCTTTGCTTAATTCCTTGACTCAGCTACTTTTTTCTATGCCCAATCTGGTTCCCCACCCTACCCTTCTCCATCAGGGCCTACACAACGGCTCATACTTCCCCAATTGTACTGTTCCTGGAAAAGCGCAGCGCGTGCATGCCATCCTTTCTTACCCATTTCTCCCTAGTGTCCTCATCCCCTGGGGTTTACTGTTCCCCCAACTCTTTCAGTGTCTTACTGCTTGTCTTACTCGTCCTGGCCTGGTACTCTTCTACCACCTCTTCACTCCCCACCTTTCACTAGAGAGAAGGTGGCGAAAGCAGCTCTTTCAGGCCCTGCCCATCTCCTCTCCCCTTGTTCCTTCAGAGGACACTGAGATACTTCTGCTTTACATCAGCCGGAAGGATCTGCTGAGGACACCCTTCTCCTGCCAACAAGTCAGAGCTGGAAGCAAAACGTACCACGCAGCACAGCAATCTTTCAACTTACGTACACCAAGTAGCACAAATTCACATACCATCTTCGTCTTCCTCCTCGTCGTCTAAGCCCTCCACGTAGCCCTCTGCATCAGAGTCCGGTGCTTCTTTGTCATCCCGATCTTTCACTAGAGATAAGACTGAGAAAGTAGCTCTTTCAGGCCCTGCCCATCTCCTTTCCCCTCGTTCCTTCAGAGGACACTGAGGTACTTCTCCTTTACATCAGTCAGGAAGGAGCTGCTGAGAACACCCTTCTCTTGCCAACAAGTCAGAGCTGGAAGCAAAATGTACTAGGCAGCATATCGATCTTTTAACTTACATACACTAAGTAGCACAATTCACATACCATCTTCATCTTCCTCCTCGTCGTCTAAGCCCTCCACGTAGCCCTCTGCATCAGAGTCTGGTGCCTCTTTGTCATCCCGATCGTAGCCATCGAGGTATGTGAGTTGCGGGAGGAGCTTGAATACGTTTTCTCTATAATCGTTCAAGTTGGTTACCTCGCAATTGAAAAGATCTAGACTCTTCAGGTTTTCTAACTTTTTCTGCAAAGAAAGAAAAGTCTCCTAAGTCCAGCGTTACAGTCATTCTCTACAGAGCAGAGAATGCAGCAGCAGCCAGAGTTAATGTGCTCAAGAGCTTCCCAGGACAAAAGGGTCTTTTTGGTCTCTGCCTACTAAATTGGTGTGGAACAGAAACCTGCAATGCCTGGCCACTGCTGCTTCGGTACCCGAGAGTGGAAAACGCTCTCTCTCAAGTTCAGCATCTCACAAGTAGAAGGCTGAAGTTTGGAAAAAGGTAAAGGTCCAAAATCCCACATGCTGCCAGGGGCCAAGCTAAGAATAAATATTCATCCAGTCAGTTATCCCAAAAACACAAAGCAAGATATTGGAGCCAGCACTCAGATATGTTTAAACTACTACTGTCAATGGAAGAAGAGACAGCCTATTCATTGGACACAAGAATTTTGCTAAGAGAGATTTTAAGAATTGTAATGATTGTACTGTAGCCTTTGGAAAAATGAAAAAAGGCTTAGAAATTGAACAGGAATTCAATTCCTGGGTTTTGGGTTTTGCATTTGGTTTTGGTTTTTTTTGAGGAGGAGGTGGCCTGCATTGCCCACAGCACTTCGAAGTACTAACAATAAAAGCACAAGCAGTTGAGGATTTGTATCAAGTCTTATGAAATATCTCCCTTCTGGAGCTCAGCGTGTAGAGCAATGGTGACGCCAAGAAAACAACAAGCCTGAAACTGGGAGCAGTTACAATCCTCTCTCATCTGTCTGCGACACGAGTTCCAACTGCTCTGCTCTCCCCTTCTGCTGGGGGAAGGGAGATCCAAGGTGGACTCAACCGAGAGCTGCTCCTTGAGACATTTTAAGAGCAAGTATTTGGGAAATAAGCATGAGCCGAAAACTCTTCATTTCTGGCGAGCAAAGGGCACACAAACAAAAAACTAGAGAACAGCATTAGCAGAATTGAAACTTGGATGCTTCCTGGAACCGCAACCTGACAAAACTTGAACTCAGCAAACTTGAACTAAGAACTGTAATGACTGTGAGCAGGAGAGGTAAGGGAAACCAGCAGAAATAAGTTGGAAGTTCAGCAACCTCTACCCAGCTGCAGTGAGCAAACCCGGTGGCTGGTGATTTTAGACCCAACACTTCAGGGAAAAGACACTGAGCTCGAGCAGAGCGCCTGGGTGACGGACCCGCAGCCCCCAGTGCTTCCTGCAGCGCCCGTGGGGAGAGCCCAGCGGCGGAGCCGCAGCCGCTAGAGGGAAGCAGCCGCTCACGCTGCCGGCGTAGCCCCGGGGCAGGGCTGGGAGACAGCCCGGGGCCAGGCTGAGCCCCACAGCAACCTGGCCCGAGAGACAAGCACCCAAGACACTCCACTGCAAGTCGCTTTGGACTTTCCAAGCCCGAAATGCCTCTACTCATCACAAAACAGGGTTTGATTTCATCCTGTACTGCATCAACTTACCAGCGGTTCTATTGTACTGAGATCTTTTATTTTGTTGCCGCTTAGATTTAGATGCGTGAGGTTTGGACACTTTTCTGCCAACACTTCCAGTCCTCCTGAGATTCTGTTGTCGCTTAGCTCGAGCTAAAAGGCACATAAACATCTTGAGTTTTTAGTGCAAACATGTATCACAAAGCAGTTGGGTCAGCTAATCACGTTTTTATACAAACAACTGTTTTACATTCGGTACAGTGCAAAGAGGGAGGGATGTAGCATGGGGTATTTTATTTACCTTCTTAAGTTTGTTTAACTTTGGTAAGTTTGCAACTGAGGTTAAGCCTACGTTGATTGTACTTAAGAATTCCAGCTCTTCAAACTCATCTGTAAGGCCTTCGATTTTGCCTTCGTATGACCTACAGTTGTCAAGAACGAGTTCTTTAACCTGGAAAAAGAACAATGCAAAACATGTATAAGACATTCTGCGCAGAGGATAAAGATTCACTCGCAAGCAAAGGACGACGCACAGATCAGGCAAAAATGAAAGGTATTCCAGTACCTTGGCAAGCATACCGAAGGTTATTCTCAGTGTCTGATCCCCACTTTTGCTGGCATGCCAGGTGACCAGTGTTTCAAAAAACGCAGATATTTGGCTTTGCTTCAACTGCCCCCCTTTGCCTTGTTCAAAAACATGAATCCTACCCTAACAGACTTGGTTGTTAGAAGTAACATCGCCTCTGGTATATGCGAGCAATAAACGTTCTAAAAAATATAAAACCAATCTATTTATTTTTAAACTAACCTACAACTCCATACAACTCGTGTGCTATTACAACAGATCATCGGTTGTTAAAATAAGCTTCTCTCTGCATGCAAAAATTATTCAAGCTTTTCAAGCGTGGCGAGAAGATCACCCTCAGATGCTCCTGAAACCCAACGGCAGGCACTGGTGATCCTAAACCACGTCTTGCTGGTGTCCACCCTCATCCCTCCTCATTACAGTAGCTTGATGGCACTTTAGGGGGAAGATCTGCTCCACGGAGGCAACTCCTTTCTCGGGGAATGGCAAGGGATGTGTCAGACGATGCTGGCAGGGGAGGCTCGGTGAGCGTAGCTGCTGCTGCAGCAGCGCACCCCTTATCTCCCCTGCCCTGCTGCAGCAGGGAGGCTCCAAGGGAGCGGGGAAGATAACGGCCCCGTGGGCCTGAGCAGCACAGGACCTGCCTGACAGCCAAAGCTGGGCAGCCCCGCAGTGGGGTACAGCGAGTTACAGGCTGCAGGGCTTTGGGGTTTTGTTTACTCTTTGTTTTCGGTTGTGGTTTTTTGTTTTTTTTTTAAAAATAGATCACCGCTCTTTTGGCAGGTGCTATCTTCAAGGGACACGAACCAACAGCATCAATGCAAAAGAGCCCCTGAATACGCCCCAGCCTGATTAAAACCGCTCCTTTTCACCCGAAAGCCAGCTCGGCCTTACGGGATTCAAGTCCTCTCGTAGCCAACATGAGTTTTCCTGGGCTCTGGGGAAGCTGTGGACTGTGACTCCACAGGAAGGGCCCACCCATGTGGGGAACACCCAGACATTTTCACACCGACAGAGAACTGCTGGGGGTTATTTCTGCCCCATAAAATACCCAGGGAAACCCATCCTTCCACGTGCACTGCAGACCCCATCCCATGCCTGAGGTTTGGGAAGGGGTGTGTGTACTACTTTACGCCGAGGATGGGATAAAACAAATCTGCGAGAGCGGCGTACGCGGAAATGTGAAGCAACTCTTCAGTTTGCACCAAGGACAGTTAATATGCAAATATTTAATTTTCTTGATTTTTTTATTACTGTAATCCTGCTGCACAGAGAAGAATCCTATGTAGTTTTATAGCTCCAAATAACATCCCTAGATTTCTAATTAAATCCCAGGCACTGAAGTCAATAGGGAAGTCAGCCCAAAGCAACACGGGAGTACAAGTGATTCATTGAGAGTAGGAGGATCAGCGTTAGACAGGAAATACATTTTCCAAGAGTCTACAATTTTCCTAGAAGAATGATGATAGGGAATGACTACACAAAAGTCTTCCAGAAGAATTTTAGGCTGGTTAGAAGAAACCAAGGATCAAGTCAAATGCTCCTGATCCCAAATACATGTATTCTGCTGGGAGGGGAACCCAAAACCCCCAAAACAGACTACAAAAAACCCTCTTTGCTTTGAAATTCGGACAGCAAGGCAAACAAGCCTATCTTCTAACTGCAACAGTATTTAAGTATCAGGATCCTCCAGTGAGATCAGTTTGGGGACAGAGTTTTCTCAGGCATCAGCTTCACACATACACACAACTTCTGCCAAAAAAAAAAAAAAAAAAAGAAAAAAAAAAGAAAAGTAGAAAAGTAAAATAAAAGCAGCTCCACCCCAAACCCAGAGGGTACAGCAGCTACATTTCCCCCTATCTGTGTGCTTGCTCGCCAGCACACGAGGCCCTGGCCTGCCCTGTTATCTCTCTTGCCCAGCAAGGTGGCTCATCCCAGACAGCACCCACCTACGGACACGTTTCGGAGCAGGGAGGGCAAAGGAGAGTGCTGCCGTGCCACTGGAGAGCCCTGAGGTCTTTCTTTTTTTTTTTTTTTGCCTTAACCTCTTTGCAAAGGAAGTTTGCAAGAGCACTTAGGAAGATGAAGCAAGGTGGGAGGGAGTTCAGGGAGGGAAAATGCTCGCAGCGGCAGCAGCCAGCACAGCCTAGGGTCAGCTCTGGCTTTGAGCCATGCAGCAGAGAGAAGGCACAGAGCGAGGCAGCACCTAAACAGCACCCTGAGAAAGAACAGAATCTGTCCTCACCCCGGGAGGTGGGACAGTCCTTCATCCTCACCAGGGGCAGGATGGAGAAGAGGCAAACGGGGAATAGGACAAAGCTTCCTCGAGGGCAGAGAGGAGATTTCAGAGGGAGCTGGAAACAGCCATGGATGCAGAAGAAAAACCCTGTAATACGGTGGCAAAAGACCCAACCAGCTTCTACTTTTAGGTTGCTCTTTTTAGCGCAAGACTGCCACTTCCTCTCTGCCTTTCAAAAACTTTGACATAGAACTGCAATCCTCTCTTCTTTGCTGTGCCCAGTACCAAGATACTGGGCAAAGGTACAGCCAAAACAACTCCACGGGTAAGCTATCGTGGAATAAAACCAGCCAGGCTTGCAAGTGGTAGAAAGCTTGGTGGAATCAAAGAGCTCGCTTAGGAAACAGCAGAGCACAGGCTCCTAATGCTCCCGAAGCGCAACCGCAGCAACGTAATTTCAGTGCTTACGTGGTCAGGGGTGTATCAACACACTGCATCGCTTCTGAAAGAACAGGACTCCGCAAAATAAAATTCAAGGCAGAATTCAGACGGCTTTGTGTTCGAAGAGAGTTAAGAATCCCACAGAAAACACAAGTGTGCAAAAGGAGGATGAACTGGGCTCGTGGGGCTCCTTCCCAACTTCACTGCCACGTGCACGCTCGCTGCTGCATCATACCCCATCCTCTTGCATACGGTCAAGCAGCAAGAAACGACCACCAGCTTATACAGTTTCTGGAAGTATAAGCAGCTATTTGCCCACAGCCCCCTCTCCTCCCCTTCCACGCTGCCTTGCCACCTCCTCCTTAAGAACTTGCTGGTTTGCAGTTAGCCGGAGAGCCGGCACCGCGTGTCCCCCCGGGAGAGGGCATCCCTCTCCAAGGCTCCTCTCCAGGTTACTCACGGGGCACGTTTCCAGCACGCGGGCTGCTGCACAGAGGTCTCTTCTCAAACCCCCCTTGGTGAGGATGTTGAGCCTCATCCAGGCACACTACAGCCGTGACAGCCAGCACATAACTGTGTCAGTCAGTATAGAAAGGGAGAAGTGGAAAGGTGACCTTAGTCAAGCTACATTCCATCTAAACCAGCTCACTACCACAAAAGTATGACAGGAGGACTAAAAACCTACTCCTCGTTTGTTTTTCAGAAGTCTTTGTGTTTTTAAGGAAAATTCCAGCTCCTGAATCACTCTCCAAGCATCTACTGAGCTCCCCTGAAAACACACAGTTAAGACTGTAATTTTTACATTTCTCTCCTCATGTTTTGTCACCAAAACACAGAATAAACCTTTGCCTGATGCAAGTAGCCTGGGCGAGCACCCTTTCTGAGCTCCATTAGATACCTGAGCAAGATGAGCGGGCCCCAGCTGGTCTGAACCAATTTAGTTGTATTGCACTGCGGTCTCTGTAATATTAAAGACTCGTAGATGAGCAGTCGGAATTAGGGAGGACAACCTGAACTCATTTGGAGAGATAGGCTAAGGGAATACGTGTCCTCAAGCTAATTCGTGCTTAGCTGCACCAAAGACAGGAAGATTTGACTTGCAGAAATTGTATAGGGTCAACCTTCTCACAGCCTACACCACAATGCGCAAGCAAATCAAAGCACTAATTGGTGTAAGTACTAATACGAGTAAGTACTGGTACAGGACAGACCACATGAGCTGTACTTACCTTTCCTCCCCATCCCAAAAAAACTGCTGCGCAGTGAGACGCAGCGGAAGAGCAACACGCCATGGGTAACCAACCACCAGAGATAACACCGCAATACTTACCTGAACAGGTAAGAAAACACCCACAGGTGAACGTCGAGCAGAGAACCTATCAAGCAGGTGGCTTGATGGTTGGTTCCCATAGTACGTAACCACGTCTGCGGTAGCGTCGATGATAAGGCACCATCGGGTGCTTGGGTAGGGGAGTTACACATCGCACAGCTTCAACTGGCGAGTGTTTCCTGCCCAGCCTGATGTTCTGCCTCGTCCTCTGTGTTCCCAGGGGGGCCGAGGGCCCTGCCGCCCCTCTCCCCCGTTCCGGGGTGCCATCTGCTCGGGCAGGTGCTTCCTGGTTCTCCCCGTCCTTCTGCTCGAGCGTCGCTCTGCGGTTTGCTGGTATCGGTCCTCAGCTCTCAGCCGTCACGCGTAAGCAAAGGAGGCTGCTGCTTCTCCAACAAACTCTTCAGACCACACGCCTTGGACCTGTTCTCCTGTGGTCATCCCAGTTTCTATTTCTGATAGTCGGAGACGCTTTCAGCACATGACATCACATCCCTGTTAATGTGCGCTGTTCACTGTGGATTACTGCATCCCCTATCTCTCTTCATGACTTCCATGACATCGCACTCTGCCTGATAACCCGGGACTCCTGTTTCCTAGCGTGGCTACTGCATTAAGCCCCATTCCCAAGTGCATATATGGAATCTTTAAGCCCAGAATTCCAGCATGGCAGGGGTGGGAAGGGCCCTCGGGAGCTCCCCCAGTGCCACCCCCCTGCCCAAGGAGGCTCACCCAGAGCAGGGGG
>BOSO01005886.1:18432-30011 GCA_018403395.1 Gorsachius goisagi
TCTTCCTCCCGTTCAACTGGAACCTCTTCTGCTTCAGTTGGTGCCCATGGCCCCTTGGCCTGGCGCTGGGCACCACTGGGAAGAGTCTGGCTCCGTCCTCGTGACCCCCACCCTCGAGATATTTGTAGGTGTTGATGAGATCCCCTCTCAGCCTTCTCTTCGCCAGGCTAAACAAGCCCAGCTCTCTCAAGACTCCAACCAATTCCTAAGTACAGGCAACCGTATGTAAGCAGCCACTGGGTTTCATGGGACTCGTCACGAGTGACATCTGGAACCCACTCGCCGTGCACGGTACACGTCAGCCCTTCCCCTGCCTCCCCTTCCCCAGTGCAGGCTGCCTCTCTGGAAGGGACCGTGCTCTTGAGCTATCAACACGTACACAATCAACAGAATATAATTACACACAGACAACTACTAAGCTGCACATGTTATCACCTTAACCTTTAGCCTGTATTTCCATTCTAACAGGTAAAACAGGGAAGCCTCTACTTCAGAAAGCCTATAACCCATGGGCAGGGAGATCCATGAACTTGGGACTAAGCTCCCGAATCCCAGTCTGTAATTGAAGGCTTAACAAGGTGACAGCAGGACACAGTTGTGACTATAATTTTCAGAGATAAAAGGCAAATTTACAAGTACAAATACCACCCTGCTGGCTTCATGAGCAGGAACAGCAAAGGCTGCAACATCTCATTTTCAGCACAATGGACCAGATGCTTTTGAAGTGCACGTTGCATATGGTACCCCTAGGACAGGAATATCCCACTATGTGGCGTTTTTATCGAAAAAAAGCAAGTAAAGATGAGGGCGTTAACTCTGTCTTGCACTGCTCCCCAATAAATGATCCAGGGGAGCACTGGGAGAGGTCCTTCGTACCTCTTCACCCAAGGGAAATTTCATTTGGAGAAGGGCAGAGCTGTGGAGAGAAGAAAGGGCAGAGAAAGGGAAGCCTGGTGTGGTAAGTGGAAGTGAAGTCCAAATTACTGTTGAAAGCAGAGACAGTTTTATTCTCTCGCAGATGCACCGACATTTCTTCAAGACACTTGTGTTTCTGTCTTTGGGGTTTTTTCGGCCTCAAAAGCCTGCAGAGTCCATGCAAAGCCCTGCAGTGCTCCACAGTAAAGAACAACTTTTGCTGTACTGTAACCAGACTGCCAAGGGTTGTGTCCTCCTAGATCCGTGCTCATGCAGATTTGGGGGTCCTTGAGCAGAAATTATCTCCGTAGGTTTCTACTCCACTTGATTTGTGCAGGGAAGTTTAAGAGAAGCCAACCTTCCGCAGTCACGATGTTCTCGGTTGTTGGGGAAGGCACGCGTTTGACAAGGCTCAAGATAATATCCAAGTCTTGCAAGCAGCCCATCGTTCATGCTTAGCTCCACAGCGATGGTAAGGATGTGATGTTCTCCATGCTCAATTTTACAAGCTTCCCCCAAGGCGCTACCAGAATGAGTGAAACATTGCATAATTTCCATTTCATAGAATCATAGAATACCAGGTTGGAAGGGACCTGAAGAATCACCTGGTCCAACTTTTCTAGGTAAGAACACAGTCTAGACAAGATGGCCCAGTACCCTGTCCAGCTGTGTCTTAAAAGTGTTCAGTGTCCACTTCAGATATGGCTAGGCCAAAAAATGCTTGAACAAACAGCCTACTTAATCCCTTGGGCTAATGAAGCTGCTCTGAAGGCTCAAGGATGCAACTTCTGCTCTAAGATGGTCACCAAAATGTAACCAACCTGAAGAACTGATTTTTTAATTTTTTTTTTAAAATGAAGATAGCACCACATGCCATTCGCCACCTCCATTCAAGACACATCTTCAGCCATGTTAGGGCCCCCCGTGATACAAACACACAGCAGAGCCAGGCTATGGAAACTTCAGCTCCTGGTGGAAAACAGCAAGAGATGGAGGAGGACAGAATAATCCCTAGCCCAAATCAGAGCAGCTACTGGGCTGCTGTACGACCAGTTAAGATACACCTCAAGAGCTGCTCAGCCTTTCCAGGCTTGCCAGAGTGCTGCCGGTTCGGGCTGTGCCCCCTCCTACCTCTGGCGTGCTGCCCACCGGCAGGGAGGCAGGCAGGGGAGGGAGCCAGGTGCCGTGGCACCCACGGCGCTGGCTCGGTGCCACGGGGAATTCCCCTTCAGCAGGGCAACCCTCAGCTGCTCCTTCTGGCCATCGCCTGGTGGAGATGCTCGGGGATGAGGATCTAGCCACAAACAGAATTAAATTTAACAGGGAAGGGAAAATCCAATAGTGTTGACATCCTCTTCCTCCCCCAAGACACAACTAAAAAGCAAACCAGGATAAAGCTCACAGACACCAACCGCAGGTGACAGCAGGAAAGTTTTTTCTTCCTTGCCAAACCAACATGCGATTTTTGGATTTCGATACATCCCTTCAAGGCTTTCTGTTGAGTATCTGGGGTGAGATACGTAGATTTGACTCACTTGCAGTACACGTCTTAAACTAGTTAGCTGACGACCGCTTACCTTGCACAGGCTATGGTCATTACTGTGTTGGGCAGAGAATCTGCAAATCCAGGGGCAAGGAGAAGCGCTGTGCAAAAAAAATGGCAGCGTAACACAAACCACTTCCCTTGAGATACGGGCAAGAGATCCAGCAGCCAGAGTACTTAAGAATCGTATTAGCAGAGGCTGTGACTGATGGCTGGGAAGAGACTGGATGGGATTAATGTGTATGCTTTGTGATTTTGAGCAGTGCTCCCTTACCACCACTATGGACAGCGGGTACAAGCGCAGAGCCTCACGGCGGCTCAACACCAGGCGCCTGTCAGGACTTCAAAGCAGTTGAGGCTGAAGTTTAGCGGATTTCCCCCAGGCTGAAGCGTACAGGATTTCCCCCAGCACCTGACCCAAGGCATCCCTTCCACCAGCACTCTGCAGCTGGCCCTTTCCACACCAAGCAATTCACAACCGCTGAATGAAAGAGCTTCCAGCGCAGCCTGCTTCAACAGCAACCCACTCCGCTTCTAGCTGTCTTGCCCATTTTATACCCATTCAACCGAGCCAAAACTCCAAATTCTTGCAACGAGGTCATGTGAAACTACTACCGAACCTCAAAATTCATCTCGGCTTTCTCTGCATGACACAACCCCGTCAAGCTTTCATATTAGAATTCCTCTTTTGCGTCTCTTTCTCGGGAACTCCCACCAATACTTTTAAACACTGTAGAAGCCCCAAATCGAACTTCCAGCATCATGCTGATACAGTTTTGGTGACTCGAATATTTTGTTTTTACTACAAGCACTGATACACATGGACACGCAGGGATCCCGATACGGCTGTCTTTGAACTACAGTGCCATAGTTCTCATACGGGTTTACTCTGCGTTTGTAAACTGTATCCTAGCAAGCGCTTTGTATTTAATGTAGTTGATCTAACAATCATATGATGAAGGAACTTGGGAGTGTTTTCCGGATTGCACTTCTGCATGGTTCTCAAACCATAACCATCCAGCCTGCTTGAGGAGAGTGAGGGAGAGGAGGGACTGCGCTCCGGCTCCTAAAGCTGGAAGCAGCCAAGTGCCGTCAACATGGTTCCGAGCCCCCAGCAAACGGCCGGGGCAGGAGAGGCAAAACCTAAGATTTAGTCGGGATGAGGGTGCAACCAAGGAACTGCGTGAAAACATTGGCCTAGGAACCAACTACAATGCAGTGACAACATGGGCATCTCGCCGGACGTCTCTCACAGTCTTTGCTCAAGCATCTTGTTAAATCGCTGTCCCCAAGTTCAAAGTGATGCAGTAAATTAGCAGTTTAAAGCCACCTTTTAAACTCCCCTCGAGCTGGGCTCTGTCTGTGTTAACTCCCACAAGGATGAGCACAGCTAACGTCCTCTTTCTGCTGGCCTCTCTGCACGTATGGCGGACCCCGCGTCACCCCTACCCCCGCAAAAGGAAAGGAGCAGGGGAGGAGAGACAGGAAATTTTTGTTGTTTGGTTGGTTGTTGTTGTGTGGGGTTTTGTTGCTTTGTTTTTGTTTTGTTTTAAATCAAAGCTGCTCTGTGTTCAGAGACAGCTTAAGGCTGCTCGCATAGCTCAGAAAAAAATCTGGCTCAGTATCAATACATTTACTTTTTTTACCCTCTAATATTTTACATAGCGGAGCTATAAACCCCGAGAACAACACATACGGCTCCAACTAATTTTATGTCCCTTCACTCTATGAGAAACTAAAGGTCCAAGTGAAATACAGAAGTGGCAGAAGGTTGGAGAGTCTTGGCAATTCCTACTACATCTTACGCTCGTATCTAATTATGTGTCATCTCCAGTACTAAACAACTTCCAGAAAGAATAATCTACCGTTGTCTTTCTCAAAAACCACCCCCCCAACCAAGAAACCCCGTGAGTCACGTAAATATATTTTCACACATTTACAAGGGTCAGTACAGCCATATGCATAAGCAACACGCTAATTAATAAATTGAGAACACACTTTAGGGACACAGAAAGCTGTTTCATTCAAAAGCATATAGCTAGTTTTCGGTTTTGTTTCCACGGTTAGCAGCATAACGCTGTAAAAACTCCAAATATTTCTTTAGACAGACTGTTTCAGAAATGTAAGTGATTAAACTGCTCGGTCTTTGCATTAAATGCTTTTTAATATTCGCGTTAACGTTGCCTGCCTTTTCTACAGATGGGATTGCATACTGGCAGAGCACTTCGCTCCGGTCCTGGCTGGGGTGGGGGAACTTTGCACGGGTCGCTTCGACTCCACGTCTCAGTTTCTTTCTCTTTGAGAAACAGAGTGCCTGATAACCATAGAATCATAGAATCACTTTGGTCGGAAAAGACCTTTAAGATCATCGAGTCCAACCTTATCATCGAGCCCAACCTCGTCCAAAGCGCTTTTCACTCACTGCCAGCTATTATTAAATAAAACGGAAGCAAAACCTAAGACCACGTTGCACCTTTAGTTTGAAAATTCTTCAGTTGGACACGTCACGCGCTGAGCTGAACCGCTTCGTTTGTTCAGTTGCACGTACTCCGGATCGCCCTCAGCAACAAAGGACCGATGCGGAGACACACACAAAAAAAGGAAAGGCTGCATTTAAATTAAGACTAATTTCAAAAGCTGCATATTTAATAAGGAGAGCAGTCTCTGAAGAGGTTAGCTGCTACGGAATGCACTGGCAAATCATACTTGAGAAAGATAAGCTTTTCCTAGCTTTTTTTAGGGCTTTGAAGGGTAAGCGTTCGATAGACCGAGTCGATGGACAAACGAGCGCTCCGATAGAGAGCACAACTTTTACACAGTGGCGTAAAGGCAAACCACTGAGGGGTTGGTTGGTTGGTTGGTTGGGGTTTTGTTGTTTGTTTTTTTTTTTGGAAATATTTCAAAGGTCATGCTTACACACGCAAGGGCTTCGGGACTGATTTTAGCAAGCTAGTCAAAAAACACAGACTACATATTTACTAGCTATTTTGTCTGAAGAATAGCAGAGCAAGAGAGGAGCCGGGAAAAAATGATATGCAGAACAAGTCCAGTAGTGTCACATAAATAGCTGAGAAGCGTCCATCACTCCGAAGCACAACAAAAACATCCCTGCTCTCTTATTCCCACTTGAGACTTGTACCTCGCTGCAGACACAGAGAGTTTGCTTCATCGAGCTGAGCCGTTTGTCAGTCGAGACTGCCGAAAGCCATCGCACGCTCTGCAAATGGCAAACTCGCCTCGGCGGGTGGTGAGGAGAGGACCCCCCCTTCCTCCTCTCCTGGCACCCCAAGCGAGTCCTGCTCCCCCCCAGACACAGCCTGGCATCCTAGGAGGTACCTGGGATTCTGGTGTGCAAACCAGAACTACTCCCATAACCTTCCCTTACTTCTATTTCATTCAAAAAACAATTCAAGACATAGCACCCACATAGGTCTCACAGGTCCGGTTCTTAATTTTCAGGCTTCTCCAACTTACCAATACCTGCACCTTTACAGCAGGAGGACGGGGCAGTAATCTACAGCACGAATGGACGGGGAAGGACCAGTCAACATCAGCCTTACGGGATGTAAATATTTAAGAAAACAGCCACTGATACTTGTGCCACCACTCAACGCACATTTGAAGACACACCACTGACATAGACAAGATAGCAAATACAGATAACGCAAAAAAAGAGAAAATATTTTAGAAGTCCTAAATCCCTGCACGTGATTAATGGTACCTCAAAACACCCAGCAGTTTTTGGTGTGCGTTTAGAGCAGAACAGCAGAAAGGTATATTCTGCTTGTTGATACATAACACACAAATCCTGCTGCAAGGATGGATTATAGTAACTAGGCGTAACCCAAGAAGGTTTGTACTAAGAAGCTTTTTTTTTTTTTTCTTTCTTCCTTGTTTCAACAACTTGTTTCACGTGGTGGGCAGGACAAGAACCCTTATTTCTTCAGGAGACATTTCTTGATGGACTACAACACGATTACATCAACTAACCCCCAGCTATTTCTCTTAATGCATTTTTATCAAGCCAGTATTTGGACACACACCTGAATCACAGAGAAAATGTTGTGACTGTTACTGCCCTTTACATATGGCTGGTCAAAAGGGACTTCTCAAGAGTTGAGGGTTAAAAAAAAAAATTAAAAAATGACTGTTGCTACTTTCTAGCAGCATCACAGAGAAATGGGAGAATCAGGCCACCAGTTTTACATCCACGTACTGGTATTTTTCAATTCTACATCCATAGATCCTTTTGTATGCTTAAAACTTGGTCCAGGTTAAGAGAACAGCGTTTGCCAAGTACTTCCCTGGTCAGCCCAGCAGTCAGCTGTGAACCTAGTCTAGATCTGCCAGGACTTCACACCGTTGCCAGCCTGATTTTCGTGGGCTGCAGTCCCTCCAAGACGAGCACCCATCCACCCAACAGGATACTCGTTTTAGAGGCTCGCACCTGGAAATTCAGAGCCACAAAACCCAGATGTTACATGAACTTGGGAAGTCTGCACAAGAAGACTGCTATTTCTTTGTACATTTGCACCCTGCTGTCAGCTACATAAGTGGTTAAGTGAGACAAGTCTGCAAAAATCCACGATAATCTGCACACGCCGCATAGAGTTTGTACGTGCTGATCTCATGCCACCCTAGATACAACCATATCCCACTTTGTTTCAAACCCAGAGCACACCCCCCTCCCATTTTGAGGGTGTTCAGGCTGCGGAAAGTAAAAGATTATGTATCCGCACCCATACACAAGACCAAAATATTTTTTTAAAATGCACGTATTGAAAGTGCCGTGTATCACTTTAAGCTCTTTACTGTTATTGCTCAAGTATCACAACAAGGAACTAGCTTGGGGAACAGAGCCTTTTTTCCTTGTATTCTTCATTTGAAAGAACACTTTGTATAGATGCTTGCACCGTATTTCCCTTCACTGTTAAAACCTACAGGAAGCCAGTGAGAAATCAGACTGTCAAGTAAGTTTTAAAGCACAACAGAGTGTCAGAAGAACCGTAAGAACTACTCGATGTTGCAGTCAGTGTTTTATCACTGTCACAATTTTGAGCTGATAAAGCACTAAATCCTCAGACTAAACGAACCGGTGTGGTAGCGCTAAGCCAGAGAAGATGAGTTCTGCGCATAATTTTGAAAACCTACCTCCGTGTCACACGGCTGAGAAGAGCCTCAGTACTGAGCTTGTTTCACAGTATTTGCATTTTTAGCCATGAGCATACAATGGGAACTGAACAAGACTGCCCACAAACACGCCCAGGTGAGCAGCCCCTCTGAGAGGGTGGTAGTTCACCACTACTGGCTGATGGCTCTGGAGGAAACCCACGTAAAAATAACTGTACCTGGCCAATTTCTAGCAGGCAGTTAATTGTAATATAAAACTATGTTGATAAGATAAGCAAAGTGACAAAGGCTACAGCTACCGCAAGTGACCCATTAAGTGTAATGGGATAAAGAGCTGAAATATCTGGGCAGAAAGTAGATGCTCAAGCTCAACTCTGGCTGTACAATACACAGGAAAAAAAAAAACCAACAATTTCAAGCACCAAACCCCCAGACCTCTCACCACCACTGAATTCACGTAACAATGGAGGGAGAATTTTTTTTTTAAAAAAAGTAATAATAAGCAGAAAGAGGCTGAGGGAGAAAAGGAAGAAATAGCTCCTACACAATCCATTTCAGGACATTTATACTACATTTTATTAGTCAACATACAACCTTGCAGGATTATATGACTTAACAGCTCGAAGTAGCTAGCTCAGCTGCACAGCAGCACGCAACATTCTACACAAGAACCGTATTAGGCAGCTCAAACCATAAAGTATCATTATAGGCTCAGAAAGAACCACGCCACCTTATCAACACCCTATTATCTAACCGTGATTTACAAAAAGTTTTGATCCTGAGCGCTCCGATAATGGGATATATTAAGAGGTACCACAAAACTTAAGCACACGTTGGGCAGAAGCTCCAAAACACAGGTATATTCATGGTTATTTTCACCAAGATTTATTTAGATTAGACTTCGAAGTTTGAAAATAATGATCCCCCACAGAAGGAAGAGAAATCCTGCCTATCCACCAAAGCAGAGACTAATGAAAACAATTCACAGAACCATCCTGTTCGTGCCCAAAGACTTACTAAACCCCATAAATAAATGACACTGGCATTAGGATCGCTTGTAAACCCCAGTTCCAAGTATTTTAGCTGAAGCACCAGCAGGATTGAGCCGAATTTTATTTTAATAGGTATTTCAGAGAAACAGACTTCAAACTGTACACTTAATTCTCCACAACACAAAAAGCACGTGCACACATCTGTAATCGATGGCTTTACAAAGCGGACTCTTAAACGAACGGCATTCCCAAATGGCATCCCTGCCTCCCTTCCTAGGAAAGCAGAAAGATTTGGCTTTATAACGGAGGTGCTCACCTTCGCTACCTTGGGAGGACTGATACACATTGATGGAGTTAGAGGCTAGCAGGTAAAAAACGACAGGTTAAATAAACCTTATTTTACAACTAACTGCTGTAGATTTCTGAGTTACTGAGGTGCCGTGAACCCCACCAGATCCGGGCTCTCTCAACTTTCTCTGGCATAAGCCAGAACAGAGCAAAAAAAAAAGAATAAAATCCAAGCGTGGAGGGGGGAAAAAAAAAAAAAAAAAAAAGTCCAGATTATACTGAACACACTTGGATCAAGTCTTTAAACCATAGGTCTGTGTTTAAAATGGTGAGTGAGCCTCCAGCAGTAGGAGCGATGGACAAAATGACCAAAACTGGAGGGGGGGGGGGGGTGCAAAAAAGGCAAAAAAAAAAAAAAAAAAAAATTTAAAAAAATAAAGGGAGCCCCCAAAGCAGAGACCTACCTTCCCGCAGGGCCCTGCCCAGGAAGAAGGCGTACTCCCGGCGCCGCGCTCCTGCCCGGGGGGCTGCAGGGGCCTCCGGCCGCCTCAGGGCTCCCCGGGCCCCGCTCCCGCCCGGGCGGGCGCTGCCGGGGCAGGTGCGGCCGGGGCCCGGGCCCCGCAGCAAGGCCGGGGGCGGGAAGGCAACCTCGGCCTCTTCCCCCCCCCCCCCCCCCCCCCCGCGGGATTAAATAAAAATAATTAAAAATAATAAAATGGGGGGGAGGGGGGGTACGACGGACGGCGGCGCCTTTTTACCCTCCTGGCTCGTCCCGCTGCGGTCGTCACGAGCCTCCTCCCGCCCCGCGCTCGGCGACGGCGGCGACAAAATGGCAGCCCCGGCGGCTGGCAGTCATGTCGGAGAGGGCGCCCGGGTGCCCCGCCGCCCGGCCCCGCCGCAATGCCGGCGGGAAAGCCCCCTCCGCCAACGCCTCATGTCGCACTTCCACACACCGCCGCTACCCCCGGGCCTGTCAGAGAGGGAACCGGCGGAGGGCGGGCCGGGCCGGCGGGGCTCCCCTCACGACGCGGCGCTGAGGGCCCAAGGGGCGAGCAGGGCCGCCGCCCGCGCCCGGCCGTTCCCTCCGCCGCAGCTGAGGAGGAGGAGGAGGAGGAGGAAGAGGAGAGGGGAAGGGGGGGGGTGGGAGGGAGAGGAAAAAAAAACATGGCGCCGCGTCCTACTTGCGGTGTGGCGCTGCCAGCGCGGGGCCGGGAGCGGCTCGGGGGGGCGGCGCTGGGCGGCCGGCCCCGCTCGCCTCACCGTGCCCCCCGCGCCCCAACAGTGAAGCCCCCGCGGGCCGCGCCTCACCGCCCGCCGGGGACGGCGGCGTGTGCCGCGGTGGCGGCGGGAGCCCTCCTTTTCCCCCCCCCCCCTCCATCCTCCTCCTCGCCCAGGAGTTTTTAAACTTTAAAGAGCAGGTTACACCGACCTGCCCGCCTTTGTCCCTCGGACACCGCGCTTGGCCACCGAAAAGCCGCGGGGCCGCGTCCCGCCGCCCTCTCCCAGCGCCCCCCCCGGAGAGGTACGTTCTCCCCCCCCCCCAATCCTTCTCCCCCTTCCCCTCCCGCGGCGGCGGTGGGGCCGGGGCGCACCTCGCCCTCCCCGGCCATTATGCAAGGGCCCGGCGGGGCGGGGAGGGGAGGGGGCTTCCCCGCCGCTGCCCTCGGCCTCCCCGAGCCGCGAGTTCGCGCCCCGCCGGAGCGGGCTGGGGGCCCCGCCTGCCGCCGGGCACCCCCGCCGACTCTTTTGGGGTGGGTTGGGGGGGGATATTATTATTATTTTGTTTGTTTTTTTTTTTTGTCCTGCCAAAGTTTTTCTCTCCCTCTCGTTTATTCCGCCAGACGCGGAACAACAACCTGAAGTCCGGCCCCGGGGGAAGGGGGAAACGGGGGGGGGGTGGGAGAAAAACACGCACACATCCAGCCTTTTTGTGCGTGTGTGGGGATGGAAGGGGTGGAGAGTGCGTTTATTTCGTGCAATTTTTTTTTTTTTTTTTTTTTATTCAACGCTCGCGCTACCGGCGGCGATACCCGATCGCCACACCAAAAAAAAAAAAAAAAAAAAAAAAAAAAAAGCGCTAAGCATTGGTTTAAAATTCTTTTCTTTTATCTTCTCAGCATCTGGAGAGAGGGAGAGAGAGAGAGAGAGAGAGAGAAAGGGCGCGTTCATGAGGACTACAAAGTTACAAATATGGCTCCCCAGTCTCTCTTGCCTGATCACTGCAAAGAAATGAAGACGCACTTCAAACTAAACCATTCGCAACTCCCTCGCAGCCCCTGCCTGCCGCTCCCTGCCCGGCACCCAGCACGAATATTTGCCAACTAAACACGCCGAGCGAGCAGCACCAACTTATTTTTATTTAATGCACGGCGAGCCCCCCTCCAAGGCATCGCACGCCGGCAGAGTCGGGAGCAGCCTCTAGTTTCAACACCCCCTCCCCTCCTTTCCAGACCGTAATGCGTGCGCCTTCGGGCACCCCCAAAATTGGGGGGCGCAGCCCCCCCCCCCCCACACGCACAGGTAGGCACCTCAAGGGCAGCAGCGGCCCCGCCGCCCCCTCGCCGCCGCCGCTTCCCCCCCCCGCTCCGAGCACCGCGGGGTTGGGATGCACCCCCCTCCCCTTAAAAAAAAAAAAAAAAAAAAAAAAAAAAAAAAAATATGGGGGGTGGGTTTTTATTTTTAATTTTTTTTTTTTTTTTTTTTTTTTTTTT